>JASGXE010008605.1:0-59572 GCA_030068105.1 Sinentomon sp. SZTP_YWyxl
CGCAGCCTGGACTGAATTCGGAGAAAAAGTTGCAAATTCGTTTGAGGTCCATCGTGTCTACATGTTTTAGACATACGAGTAATTGTTTTGGTGGGTATATTTTAGCGCAAAAGGGCAAGTTTTAATTTTACACAAGGAAATCTTTTGATCTATTCACAGTAGGCATTGAGAACCGTTCAAGATTGAATATTTTAACGGAAATATGAAGGGATATCTCTCGGACACCTATTGGAACCAAATAGCGTTTGTAAATATTGACCGCTGAGCAAAAACTCAGTATTTTAAAGCACTGACTGCTAGCACAGGCTTGTGCGAAAATATTCCTCGTATAAAAATGAAATCGGTAATTTTGCCCTGAAATTTGGCACATCGACGAAAAACGTGAATGAGCAAAGACCATCAAGATATTGTCATATCTTGTCCGAACGTATTCACGTCATTAGCAACAGGCATGAATTGTTACTCGATTTAGATAAGTTGCAAAAAATAGGAATATAACGGCTAATCTAGATACGTATTTTCAACCCATCCTTAACATCTATTGCAGAAAATCACAAAGCTCCTATGAGAAATTCTAACATACTCTCAACGAATCCGATTATTTTTGTGACTATAAATATGTTACTGTTCCCTTCTCAATTGTTCTCTTATTCTCAACCACACAAGGCATTTGTGCGACATTAGAAACTCTGTGAATATTTTTGACAATTTTCTACCCTTAATGTCTTTTCTAGACATCTTCTACCCTTTATCTTTACAAAGAGCTTCCACCTTCGAATTTATCACACATTCCCATCCAAAAAATCAACATTGAGATTCACGGCTCAAGAGTTACGAAATACCCCATTAAATTGGCCCTCTAACAGGCTTCAAACAGGCTTTAAACTGGTTTTATCTGGTTACTGGTTTTTCTGATCTGGGCAACGGCCCAGACCCTTGTTATCGCCCCAAATAGCAACTTCCCGGGGCTTTTCCACGATTCCTGAGTATACCTATAGAATCGCATCGGGGAAACGCGATTATATCGTCTCAGTCTTCCTCGCGAGCCGAGAATCATAATGCTGTTTTTTCTATTTTCGTTCCCAGGACAATTCTGTGCAGGATCACCTTTTCTCCCGTCTCATCATCTCTGCCGAGCACTGTGTCCGTACATTGCCTCGACAGACATTAACATCAAAAATTCATTGAAGTTGCCCTATACGTATTTATATTTACCGATTTTTATTACAAGCGGGCTCAGAATATATATTCCTCGACGGAAACCATTACCACCTGTTGAATATTTTAACAAGAAATTAAAATTTGATCACATTCTGAGGCAGGAAATCTCACCTGCCTCTTAGGATTACAAATGCACTCCATTTTTCGCATTTCACATTACCTTTTCCATATTCGCACGATACGAATTCTCTGTATTCGTAAATGAGCATATAATTTTACGCACTTGAGTGAAAAGGGATTCCTCATTTAGATCAAAGGCTTCCAGTTCCGCAAGCGAGCAAAAAAGATATCGTAATCTCCTGGATGAATTTTGGCCTACGACATTCAAAAAGTAGTTTTTATGATAAAACAAGAAAAATATATGAAAGTTGATGTCAGCTTCACACGAGACACGCAAACTGTCTTCGACTGTATTCTTGCCGGTACTGCGTTTCTTTAAAAAGTTACTCACTTCGCCAACACATCTTATCCTCATGTGTGCCTTGCGTCATCACTTATTTTCTTAATATCTATCATTAAACGGTAATCCAAATGCGAAGTTGGTGGAGAAAATTACTCATCAGGTGAGGTACTTGTTTTGTATCTATTGATTGGCCACTATCCGAAAAATGAGGCTTTAGACGAAAGAAAAGTGAAGTTTTAAAAGCTCAAGTAAACCGATTAGCAACTTGAAATTAAAAATCATCCATAAAATTGAAGACTAAAGATGTTGGTCATGTGAGGTATAAATGAGAAATAAAAATAATTTTAAACTAATTTTAATCCTTTTTTTTATTTAATTTTTATAATAAACTAGTAAAATTAATTATAGATTGATGAAAATTGATGAAATTATAATTAAAAATGACAATAAAACAATAGCGCAATCGAAAAAGGAAACAAAAAAGTAAAATGAAAACGAAAGCAAGATCGAAAAGGAAGATGTAAGCTAAATCAAAAGAGGAAGATACTGCGAAAGGGAAAGAAAAAGATAACAGGAAAGCGAAGTAAAAAGCGACATGGAAAGCAAAATCGACAGCTATAGCGGAAGCGAAGCGAAACGCGCAATCGAAGGCATAAGTGAATGCGTAAGCGAAAGAGATAGGGGAGCGAATGTGAAAGGTCAAAGCGAATGCGAAATCGAAAGCGAAAAAGGATGCGCGTGCGCGGAAGCGGTAGCGAAGGCGAAAGCGAAAGCGAATGCGAAAGCGAATGCGAAATCGATAGCCAAAGCCAAACCGAAAGCGAAAGCGAAGGCGAAAGCGAAAGCGAAAGCGAATGCAAAAGGAAAGCGATTCAAATGAGAGAAATGAAAAGAGAAAGCGATATCGAACTCGCAAGCGTAAGAAAAGAGAAGGCGAAACCGAAAGCGAAAGAAAAGAGAGCGAAAACGAAATCGGGAACAATGGCGAAAGCGATAGAGAACGCAAAATGAACGCGGTAGCGAAATCAATGCAAAAGCGAAAGGAAAACTAAAAATCAAAGCGATAGCTACGAAAGGTAGCTTAGGAGAATGCGAAGGCGCCCAAGTCTGTGAAAGTTAAGAGAAGGTAAGGATAAAAGGATAAGATAGCAAAGCGAATGCGATTGAGAAAATGGAAGCGAAAGCGAAAACGAAAACGAAAGTCGCAAAACAAAAGCGTACTCGCTGTCTCAGTCGCAATTGCAATCTATATCTCATCGCCATTGAAACAGAAAGCAATGGCGCAAGTGAAACAGAAAGCGAAAGCGAAAGCGAAAGTGAAAGCGAAAGCGAAAGCGAATGTGAA
This sequence comes from Sinentomon sp. SZTP_YWyxl, assembly GCA_030068105.1. NCBI lineage: Eukaryota > Metazoa > Arthropoda > Protura > Sinentomata > Sinentomidae > Sinentomon > Sinentomon sp. SZTP_YWyxl. Next base: position 2,970 of record JASGXE010008605.1, read on the forward strand.
TGCAAAAGCGAAAGCGACCCAAATGAGAGAAATGCAAAGAGAAAGCGATATCGAACTCGCAAGCAGAAGAAAAGAGAAAACGAAATCGAAGGCGAAAGAAGAGAGAGACAAAACACTATGAAAAAGCGAAAAGCGAAAACGAAATCGGGAACAATGGCGAAAGCGATAGAGAACGCAAAACGAACGCTGTAGGGAAATCGATGCAAAAGCGAAAGACAACAGAAAGTCAAAGCGACAGCGAGCTAAGGCGAATGCGAAGGCGCCCGTGTCATTTTAAGTTGAGAGAAAGGTAATGAAAAATGGACGGCGAATGAGATATCAAAAGCGAATGCGATTGCGCAAAAATGGAAGCGAAAGCGAAACCGAAACACAAGGTAAACACGTAATCGCCGTATCAGTCGCAATTGTTATCGCAATCTCATCGCCATTGAAACAGAAAACAATAGCGCAAGTGAAACAGAGAAGGTGAAAGCGAAACAAAAGACAAGGCGTAAGCTAGGCGAAATAGGATGCGACAGCCAATACGAAAGAGAAAACAAAAAAGAACGCATAAGTTCAATCTCTATATCATCGCATTCGCAATCGAAAAAGGGATCGTCGTCCCAAACAAATCGATAGCGAAATCGAATTCGAAAGGAAATGCGAATTCGAAACCGAATGCGAAATCGAAGAGGAAACCGAAAGCGAAAACGTATCCAAACGAAGAGGAAAATATCGTAATCTTAGTAAAAATAATGATAAAAATGCGGTCAGGAAAGAAGATAATTCGCCGGCTGAACAACACGTGCTCAAATCAACTTATGATTCAGGAACTCAAGTAATTTTCGGAACAATCTGCCAAGTGAAAGTAATTCGTGTTTTTGAACAGGAAGCATTCCATGTTTTTTCAGCTGAAAATTTTAAAGTGTTTGATTAAATGAAAATCGAAATAGCAATACAAAGGAAGTGCACAAGAAACTTGTAAATTTTTTATATTTTCTGGTCAACAGCAGTATGTTTCAGACATTATAGCCAAATGCTGAACACCAAAACAATTGGAGATACTTCGTTCCACTGATCTAATCATATAATTTTGAAATTTGATAAATACATGCAATGAGCGCAAATTATCTACACTTTCTTGTGTTGTTATTTTTCTGTTTAAATAAAACATTTTCTGGTTTTCTTCCAAAACAATAGGTTTTGAATCGCTCGAAACCATCGACCAGTGCGGCTCAATGTGACACATTTTTGTGTTAAAATTAACATGATAATCGCGTTTGATATTGAAATTGTTTAGTTTTTTCAAATTCGATTACTAACTGTCAGTAAAAGCCATTGGATGGCCTAAGACCCGAATGATTGCGAATTACACTATATTAGCCACACAAAAAATAAAACCAGCATGTTCCATAAAATTGAATACCCGTTTTCAATCTAGTAATTTCAATGTCATCGGCGCCTTAACTGTCAGTAAAAGCCATTGTGTGGCCAAGAACCCGAATGATTGCGAATTACACTATATTAGCCAGACTAAAATTAAATAAAACCAGCATGTTCCATAAAATTGAATACCCGTTTTTCAATCTAGTAATTTCAATGTCATCGGCGCCTCCGGTACCAACTGGTAAGTTGATGAAATTGCATTGGTTGGATGAACTTGCTGGCATATTTGGTGTTGGTATGCATACCTGGATAGGAGACTGAAGTAGTAGTTGGAATACTTGGCGATACATTATCCCATGTGTGTAATGGTCTTTTGCATTACAATTACGATAGACATAAAGGAACATTATGGCACTACTGAACTTGGTCATTATAGTTTCATTCGCTACTCTGCCTGCTCCATGATCGATAGAATCAAAATTGCTGGCATCGACAGGCGCATTCTCCATTTATTATCGATTTCGGTGACAACCTCTTGAAGCAATGGTGCGAGTTCAGTGTGCACTTTAATAATTTGCACGGAAAGAGAAAAAGAAAACACTACGAGCAATACGATCACATTTCACTATGGACAACAATGGTATAGGACTAAAGACAACAGGTTGGTATTAGGTTTTATTGGAAAAACAGGTTGATATACCGCCAAAGCTCCTAATTCTAAACACACCTCAGTGTTCTCGCTAAGGCTGCTATACTGCAAACGCATTTGCTATAATACCCACGAGGCAGTCGCATGAAACAAAGTCAATTGCTTCAACCTCTGTAGAATTGTGAATACGTTTTCGGTAGGAGCTGTTATAGAGCAGCTAAATAACTGCATAGCACCTCGTATAAATCTGTGAAATAGATACTTGTGAAATCGAAAACTATTGTTAGCCCTCCAATATTGTGTGTTCGTGCACCGGACATCATTGGATCCTGCAATAACGGCATCGTAGATGGTTGGGACCACACCAGATTCTTCTTAATTCCGTGAGATCCCTTCGAGTGCGTGGGGCCCAGGACGCTTGCGACTGCGACTGGCATATTAAAATGGTTTACAGCTCTTCTTGGTCTTAAGGGGATCCTCACCGCATGTTGTCCTGTGTGTGCCTCTAGAAATGCATGAAGTTTTCGGGATCCCGTGGGATTCCATGGGGTCCCATGAGAACCCAGGTAGGATCAAAAGGGTCCCATGTGATCCAGATGCGCTGATCCGCAGATGCGCTTTCATGACTCTTTGAGGTCTGCTGCATTGGAAAAATTAAAAAAAAATACATAATTCTGATTGTGAACAGAGCACGTCAAATCTCTCTTCAGTCTGGCCATATCTAAAGTTCGATGTTTGATGAATTAAGCAAAATTTTCATAGTTAAAATAAAATATAAAATAATTATTTTATTCATAAAAAATGTTTTAAATCAATTAAAGTTTGTACGCATTTCAAAATGTTCTCAAAACTCTAAAAGTATGTGCAGAAATGAAACGACAGATTAGCTGCTAGATGTCACTCTCTTATCCGACATTTGAAACCAACTGCAATCAGACTGACTTCACTTGCGATGAATGGGCATGACTATAATTTTAAAATACAAACAAGTGAAAATCACATAGACGCAATAGATGTAGGCAATTAAGAGAGATATAATCGATAAAAATGATAATTCGATTTGGAATGAACATTCGAGTGTCATTTCCGGCTATCGCACAATGGAATCAAAGTGGGAAGATGGTGATGATGTTCATAGTGGGGAAATTCATAATCCTTTCCACAGCAACTGAAGTAAATTGTTCGATTATTGCTTGAAAACGTGAATGTTAAACGTTTACCAATGATGTCGCTTTGAGCTAGATGGCGTAAAACGTCAAAAAGTTTGCCCATTCGATTAGAATTCATATCAAGAATTATACGTCTCGAATTATACTTCGTGTACCCCTGGTTGTGCTGCGGGAAGGGGGCTTAGTGGCCAAGTCCCTCGTCTCCTGCGGATGGGACGTTAAACAGCAGGTCAAGTGTGCAACATCATACTGCGCACGTTAAAGAACGCCTAGCTCTAGGTCCAAGACAGAGGTTTGGCAGGTTACACTTCATGATAATCCATACATCACAAGACGCATGTCTCCGCTCTGTAGAGCACGCACTCTTCGGGAAATCCTTCGGGTTGGCAAATGCCGTAAAACTGATCCGAGCCGTTCCCATTGAACATTGAATGCAGAGAGGAGTTGGGCAATACGATTAATGGGCATTGTTCCATTTGCGTGCCCTAGTTGTTCATCAAGGTTCAAGCCGAGCCACCGGCCGTATGGCTGTCAGCTCAAAATGGCAAATGAAGAAGAACAATTCCCCAAATTATGTGCACACCTTTCCATGTGTGGCACCTTTTGACCAATCGAAACGTTTTGACTCGATTTATGGTCAACTATGGGCTATGGCATATTCTGTCAAAAACATTTTGACCCCAACTTGCTGCTGAAGGGGTCATTCCATCAATGTATGGTGTTATGGAGTTTATTGAGTGAGACACAATCTCACACTTCCGTATTATCATGACCCCCGAGAGCCACCCAGGCCGCGAGGTTAGCCCCGCTCTCGGTGTCATGACACCAGTTGGTTCTCCCGCTGCCCCATATGTCCACGGATATAGTCCCCGGAACAAAGCAGACCAACAACGTTTTCTCCCAATCAAAACCCTTTTTACTCGCTGAAAGGCAAATTACAATGACGCTTACATTGTTAGAAAGAAACTGTCTTGTCTCCGTCTCGAGAAGCACTTTTTCGAATGAATCGGACAGCGTCTTTTCACAAACAAAAAGTACGAAAAAAGGACGAAGAAAAGGAAGGCGACCACCCATGCTCCCATGGGATTTCTGGTGCTGATCGCTGACTCTGCTGACTCTGTGACATCCGGGCTAGGATACATTATTTATGCGAAAATAACCAAAAAAAATGAATGGAATGAAGGTGAAAAACAAATGGCCTGACGGCAGAAAGAAAACGAAGTGAAAAGGAAAACATACCAATGAAAGTATCCACATACTTATCTGCCGACCTTCATGAGTTCGGTCAATTTCGACCCCATGTTGTTCAACAACAGCACGAGGGTGCCACTCGATCCTGAAACCACCTCGGAGAATCTTCGGTGGATAAATTGTTATTCCTTTCTTAATTGCCTGTGATTTTTGTCCATTCATTTTTCAAGTTAATTTTAATTCAGGGTGGGTAACCTAATCTCATGCAGCCTTATCGCGTCTGTCCTGATGCAACGTATAGCCTTTTAAATCTTTCATTATCTACTTAATCCGACTTATCTGACAACAGCAAAACTTGAACATCCTGAACAAGGAATTAATTAAAGCTGATGCGAGATTAATTTGAAATGAACAAGAGGAATACAACGATCGTCTAATGCACCCTGTGCCATTTGTCCGCGTCAAAAGGGACATATAATTGTTCGGCAAGAATTACTGCTTCAAGTGGAAATGTGCGTGGGAAAGAGTTAGGGTCACCCATTGCAAACGATTTACCCGATGTATTCGGATTTACGACAGACAGTACGACCTCAACAAACATTTCCAATGATTTCAATTACGAAAAATTCAGACAATTTTTTGGATGTGATCATCCCTTTTGAAGAATAAAGGAACATTAACCACAAGACGTGCAACACATTTCCATCATTCCTGGCATCAACACAAAGAAATGCCTCATTCGTGATGCGGTATTTGAGAATCGCACTGCTTATATTTTGATAAGATTCAGGCGATGTGTTCTGTTGTGTGTTGTGTGCAGGATATGAATTGCAAAAAATCAGAGCAGCGTTGCAGTTGTCACTAATTCCATGTCTAATGTCTTCGTCGGCAAATTTTTTGAATACGCTGCAATAGAGGAGCAGCTGCAGCTACTACAGCTTCAGAAGCAGATTCAGCAGCAAAAGCTTCAGCAACAGCAACTTCAGCAACAGCAGTTTCAGCAACAGCAGTTTCAGCAACAGCAGTTTCAGCAACAGCAGCTTCAACAACAGCAGCTTCAGCAACAGCTATTTCAGCAACAGCAGCTTCAGCAACAGCAGCTTCAGCAACAGCAGCTTCAGCAACAGCAGCATCAGCAAAAGCAGAGAAACAACCAGCAACAGCAGAGAAACAATCAGCAACAGGAATCGCCGGGTAAGACTTCTTTAAATCATAGCCAACATCCAGTCTTCCCGATATCCAAATCACCTCTGATTTATTATTGATAGGGTATTTTCATTCTAGATAATTTCTTGGATTCCCGTTTTACTTTTTGGTATATTTTTGTTGAAAACTCGAAGCCTGAATTTATATTCGGGATTCTGATCACTATGAACCGAATGTTTTTCAGCCGCACTCTTCGAAATACGAATGTATAGTGATGTTATGTGAATCGATCTTTAGTATTGAAATTCTACGAAGGAAATTGAAATCGTCAGAAAGTTTCGGAAACTATCAAGCTCAGATCAGCAAAGTTGCGAATGTGATGGTTCATGATAGCAAACAGAAATTCATCGGAAAAGTCCCCAAAACCTGTAACAGATATTCCGATGCAGTTTCCCAAGAAAAAAGGAATCCAAGAACTTTATCAAAAAAGAGTGTCACTATCTGCTCGGTTTGCCATCCGCAGTTGTATCTGTGAGTGTGTTAAACATCTACTACGATCATTCCGGTTCTTACGCCAAAAAGGGTTAGTGAAGGCGGTGTTGGTTCAAGGTCATATTAGCTAACGCATTTCGCGTTGAATTGACAGTGTTTTGGAAAGTTTGAATAGTAGCAAAAAGTAAATATTTCTTCAGATGAAAAAGCAAATTTTCTTTTTCAAAACACTTAATGGAACACACATTGATAGATTCTAGAAATATGAAATGAATACAAGTCATTATGTTACAGGAATCGTGCACTCATTTGCAATTCCAGAAATGCGAGTTTGTTAAACTGTTAATAAGGCTTGTTAATATGGCAATATTAATTTAAGGCTTGTTATTTAAAGCATGTTACAGGCACTATTTAAGTCTTGTTATCTAAGGCACTATTTATTGACTAAACATTCTGAAAAGGCGTGTAAAGAAGGCTTGTTGATAAGGCGTGGAAACTTGGACACTGCATGTTATCAGAATTGATAAATAACTAACTTGAAGCTATTTCGATGTCATTTTCAATTGATGAGGCGTGATGTTTCGAGGGTAAAAGCCCCCTTCATGTCCGATTCAAAGTACATGAACGCAGAATTCCCAAGCAACAACCGGAATCATCTGCTTTAGCAGAATATTGCTGCTATACCGGCTACCAACCTTTTTGGGTCAATGCCTCTCGCCTAGCAATATCCCGTGCCAGACATCAGCTCAACACTTTGGAGAGCATCCACATCCTGAAACTTGAAGCGCAAGCGCTGAAATGGAAACAGGGACACTCCCTCCAAGCAACATGGAGGCCACTGTTCGTAGCGGCCTGACACACCCCAACCGTCGCACTCCACCGGACCCCCCTCCCTGCCCACACCTATCCAACCAAACCTTTCCACCGTTACCCACACCAACCCCCTCTTCCCAGCGGCCAACACTGTAGCCCTCAATAGGATACCAAACACGATGATATATGGCTGATATACCTGACTACTCCAGACCAGCATTCTTTGGCCAAACACCCCCTCCAACGAACACACGCAGTACTTCAATTCACAATGTCTGTGCGATGCGTACCAACAGCCACACGCATTATACACGGCACCACAGAACAAAGGAAATTTACGATCCCAACTCAGCAGCAGTCAGCAACGCCTTATGGAGTTGAGTCGTTCGTCAACAAGGGTGCGATGCCCTCGAAACGTCATGCCTCAACCAATTGAAAACGGAGATCGAAATTGTGTCAAGTTAGTTATTTATCCATTCTGTTAAGGCTTATTAAATTTATTTTTGCAAGTTGCCAAATAAGAAAGGGAGGGAGACAAAAATAAATAACGTGATTCATATTGAACACTCATACTTGTGCGAATAAACCAAACTTCGCAGGATGGATGAGGGAGAAAACGGAACTGCAAATCATGCATTGGTCTATGAATTGTTGTGCAGACCAATGACCTGAAAATTACCGGTAATAACATTGAATATGATTTTCGTTGTGTTTTTATTTCGTCCAGGATAATCCGAAATAAGTTCTCAACTTTAACGATCTATTTGAATCAAGATTGATTTTTTCCATTCTTTCAGTTTCGTCAAGTTATTCCACTACTGCAGGGGTGACCACTGCTGCATCGTCTAAAACAGGACCCCCAAATGCCAGAACAGGTTTGCCTTCTTGAACTAAAGTGAAATTTCCTTTTCTGAAATTTTGTGAAAGAGATTCATGATTGCAGTTTATGTATTGGCGAGAAAAATATAAAATATTACAAATATTTCTACGGTTGGATGAACTTCCGCTTTAACGGAAAAATAGGAGGAAACTTTCCGGATAGGTTGCGCATGATCTAAGATTTGGAACGTTGTCACGGAGGCAAAACTTAATTGCTTCTGTAACCCGGCTTCCTTAAGTATGGCCAAAAATGAGCAGGAAAAACGACCAACGCGAACCAATATGTGAAAATTTGGTTATTGATTGAGTTCCGCACTAAAATTTAAGGGAGACATTTTGGTCATCGTCACAGATCACTGGGCTAAAATCGCTGGGCAAAATAGTCACTATGAACCGAATGTTTTTCAGCCGCACTCTTCGAAATGCGAATTTATGGTGATATATGAATCGATCTTTCGTATCGAAATTCTAAGTTGGAAATTGCAATCGTCAGAAAGTTTCGGAAACTTCTTAATGGGTAAAATCCCCAAAACCTGCAACAGATATACGATGCAGTTTCCCACGGGTAAAGAATTCTAGAACTTGGTATAAAGAATGTTACTATATTCTCGGCTCCCCATCATCAGTGGTGTCTGTGAGTGTGTTAAACATCTGCTACGATCATACAGGTTCTTACGCCATTAAGGGCTAGTGAAGGCGGTGTGGGTTCATGGTGATATTGGCTATCGTATTTTGCTGTGAATTGACAGTATTTTGAAAAAATTGAATTGCAGCAAAAAGGAAATATTTCTTCAGATGAAAAAGCAAATTGTCTTTATCAAAACACTTCATGGGACACACATTGATACATTCTAGAAATATGAAATGAACAGAAGTCATTATGTAACAGGAATCATGAACTTATTTGCAATTCCATAAATAAGAGCATGTTAAACTGTTAATAAGGCTTGTCAAAAGTCAATATTTACGGCTTTTTATCTAAAGCATGTTACAGGCACTATTTAAGGCTTTTTCTCTATGGCACTATTTAATAACTAAACATTCCGAAAAGGCGTGTAAAGAAGGCTTGTCCATGCTTGGAAACATGGACATTGCATGTTATCAGAATAGATAAATAACTAACTTGAAGCTATTTCGATCTCCTTTTCAACTGTTGAGGCGTGACGTTATGAGGGTTAAAGCCCCCTTGATGTCCGATTCAAAGAACATAAATGCAGTATTCGCAAGCGACACGCGGAAGCATCTGCTATAGCAATGCATTGCTGCATACCGACTACCAACCTTTTTGGGTCAATGCTATTCGCCTGGCAACATGCCGTTCCCGACGTCAGCTCAACACTTTGGAGAGCATCCACATCCTGAAACTTGAAGCGCAAGCACTGAAATGGAACGGGGACACTCCCAGCAACATGGAGGCTCCTATTCGCAGCGGAATAACATGCCCCCACCGCTGCACCCCACCGGACCCCCCTTCCATGCCCCCACATATCCAATCAACCCTTTCCATCGTTACCCACACCAACCCCCTCTTCCCAGCGGCCAACGCTGTCGCCCTCAATAGGATACCAAACACGATGATATATGTCTGATATGCCTGACCACTCCAGACCAGCGTTCTCTGGTCAAACACCCCCTCCAACGAACACACGCACTCCTTCAATTCAAGTTAGCTGTTTTTGGTTCAATAATCGGCGCCTGCATTGAAAATTGCTCAGCCTGGGCGGCGCTGTCATTTCTCCCGTCGCTGTCATTTACGCTCTCGGCAAAACGTTCCACCTCCCAAAAATTAGTCGTGGTTCCTGCTGCTCGATCCCACTTCCCGAAAACTATGCACGATTTTTCCCTGGCTGTTCTGAATTGTAGATCAATTGTTAGTTTAGAAAAGCGTGTTGAGCTTTCCGCATTCATACAACAGCATTCTATCTCCATCATGTTCCTTTCTGAAACGTGGCTCTCCGCAAGCATCCCCGATGAAGAAGTTACACCCCAAGGGTTCCAAATACACCGAAAAGATAGAGGGGGAGATCGACTTGGAGGAGGTGTCATATTAGCTATTCGCGATGATATCATTAGCTACCCTTCACCGTCGGGCTTGCCCCATGACAGTTTGTTGGAAATTGTGTGGTGTTCAGTTAAGTTCCCTGGGCAACGTCAAAAAACCTACCTTGCGAGTGTTTACGTTCCTCCTAATCTCGATGAACTTTCCCCCATCCTGGCTGATCTGTATTCCTCTATTCAGTACCATCATATGTCAGCGCACAAGATCCTTATTTGTGGTGATTTTAACTGCCCCGCCCTTTTCGCCGCTGCTCACCAAAATGGCCACAGGTCCCGTCTCAATGCCAACGACAAGGCTGTCCAAAGGATCATCGAGACTTTCTCGTTGAAACAGTTTGTGACTACACCTACCAGAACCACAACCCATTCCTCTAACATTCTTGATCTTGTTTTAGCAAATTTTGATTATCCTTGCCCTACCGCATCCGTTGTGCCAGGTTTGTCTGATCATGATGCTGTCCTTTTGAGCCTGAAAATAGCTGCTCATGGTCTTACTAGCCAACATAAATTCCGTATGACAAGCTTTCCTGATTTTTCCAGAGTTAACTGGAATGAGCTGAATGCATCCATTAAACACAATCCTCTTTTCACAGATTCAGGCATGAAGAATAGATCCGTTAATGAGGTTTGGGGAACTATTAAATTCACCTTACTCGATTGCTTGAATAGGATTCCCTTGGTTCGTAAGCGTGTATCTTCGCAATTTCCCTGGGTTAACCGCAAATTGAACCTTCTTTTCCGAAAAAAACGTGTAGCACACGCAAAATTGAAGCGCAGCGGATTACATCGAGACCGCCTGTCATACGAAAAACTGAAGGAAAATTGTGCTAGTCTCAATGCCTCCCTGTTCAGTAGCTTTGTTAATAACGCGATGGGTAGTGATTACGGCAAAAAAGTTTGGTCCTATATGAGATCATTGAGAAAAAGTGCTCTCATTTCTTCAGTACTGATTCGAATGGCGATACTCACGTGAGTCCTCAGGCAATTTCTGCAGCCTTGAATGCTTACTCCTCCAGTGTTTATCAGCCTTCGGTGGTGGACATCCCTAATGGCACCAGCGGCAGCACTTCTCATTCAAATGTTGACGCCCTGCCCCAGCAACGTCCCACTGATTCACTTGTTCCTTGTTCTTCCGCATCAGCCCTCAGCCGCCCAGTTAGTGTTTATGGAGTCTTCAAGCTCCTAGAAGAAGTTAAACCAAAGAAGTCAGCTGGTCCCGACGGTATCCCTGGAAGGCTCCTTAAAGAGCTTGCCCCTTCCCTATCATTGGGCCTAGCTGCTTTTTTCTACCATATCTTCTCGATAGGTGAAGTTCCTGATGACTGGAAAAGCGCTCTGATAGTTCCCGTTCCGAAAAAAGGAGCTGACCATCGCAAGCCTGAAGGATATCGTCCCATTTCTCACTTGCATTTGTTCTAAACTTTTTGAACGCGTCTTGTGCGGTTTGGTCTGGGAAAATCTTAGGAACTCCAAACACCTCCATCCCAATCAATTTGATTTCAGGAGCAATCGTTCTTGCGATTCCCAACTTATACTTTTTACTGAAGATATTGCTAGGTCTTTAGATGATAACATTTCAGTTCATGCTCTTTTTGTTGACCTTGCGAAGGCTTTTGATCTTGCGCCTCACAGCATACTCATCTCTAAATTGACATCACTTGACCTACCGCCGATCATTGTCCGCATTTTTAAATCACTTCTCACGAACAGATCACAGCAGGTAATTTTTCAGAGTTTTCTGTCACCTGTTTCGAAAGTCGCCTCGGGAGTACCCCAGGGGAGTGTTGTGGGACCGTTACTATTTTTGATCTACATAAATGATATTGCAGAAGGCATCACTTCTAAAATACGTTTATTCGCAGACGACATTGTCCTCTACAGGTCCATCCGATCTGCCGATGACATCGCCGCCCTTGCTTCTGATCTCTTATCCGTCCATAACTGGTGCGATAGGTGGGGCATGTAAATTAATGCCAGTAAATCCAAACTGATGCATTTCTCTTCCCACAAGCGAGATGTAGCCATGCCTTACTCTATAAATTCGCAATATCTCAGGACGGTATCCAGTCATAAATACTTGGGTGTTGTGTTTGGTAGTAACCTCAGCTGGAGTGCTCACATTCAATCAATTTGCAAAAACTCATCATCCACACTTGGTTGTATTTTCCGAAATTTACGCCATGCTTCAACTGGAGTGAAAAAGAGAGCTTATATATCACGCGTGCGTCCTCTCCTTGAGTATGCTTGTGGGGTTTGGGACTCTTCCAAAGTTGCTGATATTCAAATCCTTGAAGCCATCCGGCGGCGTGCAGCTAGAGTCATGACGGGATGATTTGAAAGAAATGTTAGTGTGTCGGCCCTGCTTCGAGAACTTGACCTGGCCACCTTGGCAAGTCGGCGCCGGGTGCGCCGCCTTGATATTCTTCGGGTTTTTTTGATTGGGGAAATTTACGCTCCGATGCCACCAGCTTATGTTGTTAAACCCGTTCAGCGCCGTACAGAAAACGGCTGCAGTTTAAAAATTCCGGTATGTAGACGAAATGTCCTTGCAAATTCCTTTTTCCCACTAACAATTCCCTCTTGGAATTGCCTGCCTTCTGATTCATCCCTTATTATGCAAGATCATTCTCACGCCTCTCGCATCAGACAGTAATTTTGTTGTTTTCCGCACACTTTAAAGTTGTTATTCTTTAAAAATTGATTTTTTTTTATTTTGCCAATTGTACCCTTCAAATTCATGAGCATTGAGTGAATTCAATTAGTTAGACCAAGATGAGCAGCCATATTTACTTGTGGGGCATCGGAGGGGTGTCAGCGCGCGGTGCTTTTCGAGTGGAGCCCTTTCACTGTTTGATCGGATGGCGCCATCTCAGATGTTTTGCCTGCTATTCCTCTTTTTTTCCGAGCACATCATTGATGAAGCCATCACCAAATTATTGCCAGGGAATTGCTGTGCCTCTAATTTATTCTGTGCAGTGGTGACACAACCTTCGTCGTAGCGGATTGTGCTAAACATATCTGCAGGGTCCCTAAATTGTGGATGCCTGTCCAGCTGTGGATGCCCCTTCGATACCCTCTTTCTCAACCTGACTCAACCTAAACCAACCAAGCCTACCTAACATTTTTACAATATAGCCTAACCTAGCCCATTGGTACCTGCCTAACCCAACCTTTCCAGGGGGTGTCCGGTGTCCATAGGGAATAGCCATTCAGTTTTCGAAAAATGGATATAGCGGGATAAGACACGATTGCGAATCATTGTCAATTATTAATTCAGGTTTTCCGGCTTCCTTTACTGAAGGGCTTATGAGATCTTGTTTTGTTTTGACTTGTCTCTGACTATGTGTAGTCCATGTAAGACTGTTGTTTGTTATTACATTTTCTTAGCGTTATGTAATCGTGTCCTTGTTCATCCACCAAATCATTTTTGGATGTTTTGTCGAAATGATAATAATAATAACCAACCTTGTCCATCGTTACCCACACCAACGCCCTCTTCCCAGCGGCTAACACTGTAGCCCTCAATAGGATACCAAACATGATGATATAGGCTGATATGCCTGACTGACCACTCCAGACCAGCGTTCTTTGGCCAAACACCCCCTCAAACGACACACGCACTCCTTTAATTCACAATGTCTGTGCGATGCGTACCAACAGCCACACGCATTATACACGGCACCACAGAACAAAGGTTTGGCAACGATCCCAACTCAGCAACAGTCAGCAACGCCTTCTGGAGTTGAGTCGTTCGTCAACGAGGGTGCGATACCATCGAAACGTCATGCCTCAACCAATTGAAAACGGAGATCGAAATTGTGTCAAGTTAGTTATTTATCCATTCTGTTAAGGCTTATTAAATTTATTTTTGCAAGTTGCCAAATAAGAAAGGGAGGGAGACAAAAATAAATAACGTGATTCATATTGAACACTCATACTTGTGCGAATAAACCAAACTTCGCAGGATGGATGAGGGAGAAAACGTTACTGCAAATCATGCATTGGTCTATGAATTGTTGTGCAGACCTATGACCTGAAAATTATCGGTAATAACATTGAATATGATTTTCGTTGTTGTATTTTTATTTGGTCCAGGATATTACAAAATAAGCGCGTAACTTAGACGAGCAATTTGAATCAAGATAGATTTTTTCCATTCCTTCAGTTTCATCAAGTTATTCCACTACTGCAGGGGTGACCACTGCTGCATCGTCTAAAACAGGACCCCCAGCTGCCAGAAGAGGTTTGCCTTCTTGAACTAAAGTGAAATTTCCTTTTCTGAACTTTTGTGAAAGAGCTTCATGATTGAATTTTATGTATTGTGGATAATAATAAAAAAACATAACAGATATTTCTATGGGTGAAATTCCGCTTTTACAGAAAAACAGGAGCAAACGATGTGCATTGCGAACGTTTGGGCCAGCCTCTGCCTCATCTCTTCCAGCGTATCCAGAGACCGGTTCTTTACTGGGCGAAATGGTCACAAAGTAATGCTGTCTATTTGGACAGTGCTGGAATTGGATAAAGGCACAGTGGTGAATGGGATTGACAATAGAATTCGTTACCATAGTAATGATTCTGCACGGATATGCGCAGATATCTCTCACGATAATTGTGGATGCAATCCTCTCAAATGGGTCCATTTCCCAAGGCCCCGCAGCAAGGTACATAGATTGAGCCGGAATTCATAGCTGGGTTGGCTCAGTGGTCCATGATACCGCCTGAGCTGATTGTCTGGCTGGGGGCGTAAATTTCTGAAATCCCTGATCTGCATTTGGTGACTGAAATTGCAGACGACATTTTGACGGCCAACTTATCTGGCGAATTCTGGTAAACGACTGGATAATGCCCTCTTGGTAGGATGCACCGGTGCGGATTGGTAATTTGAATCTGCCAACAGGTTGTGTCCTTCATGGGTTGGACATATCAATTTGAGTTGCTAATAACTTCCGGGTTCAATATCATGGGCTGGAACTCTCGGTGCGGGAATTGAAGTTCGCTGGATCCTGTACCGTTACAAGCCCTATTGCTGCAACAAAACTGTCCCTTTAGAATGCTACTTCCTTCTGTGTAAAATTCGTTTCCAGAAACTTGCCTCGGCGCAGAAATTCAGTTTGCAAATTAAGAGGATGTCCACTTGCTCACTTGTTACCACTTTCACCTAATCTTATCAGGCATTAGGGTGTGAAAAATTGATTGACCTGATTAATCTACAAGGAACGTCCTGGGCAGCTCCTCTCGCTTTGATCATACCGATTGGTAGACAACAATCCCGTAGCTGCACTCAATGAGCTACTTTCTCTCGAGCACAAAATTTCTCTGAGAAGATAAATGATGAAATTGTGACCTCTGTGACTATTTTTAAATATCTTGGAGTCAGACTTCATGAGCATTTAGACTGGGGGGAACAAGTCAACGCTTCCATTAACAAGATTAAAATGTTCGCTTCCAGGGAAGCCATGGTTTTGTCTTTTGCAGTGTAGTAACTGTGGAAGTGATTTCCAGCACAATTGTAAAAACTGCATAACCAGAAAGTTTGGCAAAATAATCAAATGAAAACGTGCCCATGTGTGGAATACTGTGGAATACGTGGTGAGGAGAGTGATTCATGTCAAATTTGGTGCGATGAAAACGGTTAGCTATTTCTGATGATGATTGAGTTTCTATAAATATCTGTTGGAAGTTTTCAAGCAAAAATGCATGTCATTTGAACTGCAGTTTCTGTTTTGTCTGCTCTTTGCACGCAAACTGTCATGACAGGGTGCCGAGGGAGAAGCACTCGTCAAGCAGTGGGGATCCAAAATAACTGGGAAGGCATAGAAACTATACAGAACGCCTGTTTGAGAAATACCTAAAAATGATTGCGATGTATTCAAGGATAACAAAAATACACACGCGGGCTGCGTAAGTTTCACATGAAGCGCATTAGGTAAAACACGAGGTAATGGCTTACGGGTTAGCCAGTTTTTCAGTTTTTGTATAAGGGTACCATTGGAAAAAGGTTAGGAGTAGCCTTGGCCGAAGGCTAGGGGTGAACTGCCCTCTTGAGTTGCAGTGATAAGTATAACATTAAGAGAACGGCCGTATACCTAATTTCCACTCACGCCCATCAGCGCTTCAATATAGCAGTCAATTTAGCAGATGGATGAACGCTTCCCATAGCAATGAAAAAGGAAGAGCGTTGTGGATAGAAATTAAAGTTCACAACACCAATATACCCATCAAATTGACTGCTGTTTTGAAGCTGAGTGTGAATGGTAATGGAAAATCTGGCTGATGGTGAAGGGCGGCAGAATTTCGGAAGCATTGATTCAGGAAACCCCGGTTGACGTTGCCATGGAAACCGTTTTGTTTGTTTTGCGACCGACGGACAATGTGAAAAGATGCCAGAATAAATCCGAAATGAGCGCTCGAATTGCTTTCTCTTTTTGAAGAGTTTCGACCATTTTCCGTGATCGTATTTTTATTTTTTCGCAATGATGAGTTGTCAGATGATTAAAATGCTCAAATATGCGCCTTGTCTATTCGCAAGTGGATGAATTCGACAACTTTGAAGAAGGCAGTGGAGGGTGGAGAGGCGCAATGTAGGACATTATTGCATAGAATAAAATGTTTACATTTTTAAATCGACGAAACAGAAAAACCAATCAGAGGTTTCGTAAATAACTGAAAAATCCCAATTTGGTTTAATTTTTGATCATTGTTCCGAGTTATCATCTTGCAAAACGCAAAGTCTATATAAAACTGTACAATCGTATAGAATAAAATTTTCACATTTTTTCACCGATCGCAGAGAAACATTAATCAGCTCTTCTTTTCCGTAAATGATAGAAAAATTCCAAATTTGGGCTAAATCCATTGCAAATTTTTCGAGTTATCGATTTGCAACGAAAATCGACGAAAAAACTGGGCTTGCGTTTTCAGTTTCCGGGTAAAAATAACATTTTGTCTTAGCAGACGACGAAGAATTCGCGTCTGCAAAAGACAAAACAACAAAGCTAGGTCAGCCCTAGGGTTTTTGCGCAGGAATCTCTCACATGGGAATTCTAAATCAAAGCTATTAGCATACAAGGCCACCGTTTTACCGCACCTTGAGTATGCGTCTGTCGTTTGGGATCCATTCCTTGTATCTCACATTGATGCTATAGAAAAGGTACAAAGATCTGCAGCCAGATTCATTACTGGAATCTATGAACGCACAGCCAGTGTCACTTCTATGCTGAATGATCTAGGGCTCACAACTCTCAGAACCCGAAGAAATAAAAAAATGCTTGCATTTCTTATTAAAATCTTAAAAGGCAGAACACTGATTAAGATACCTCCACTCTTCACTGAAAACTTTCAAAACAGAAGAGCCACTCACGATTTTCAATTTCGCTTACCGCTAATCAAATCGAATATTTTCTTAAATTCTTTTTTCCCGAGATCTCTAAAAAATTGGAATGCCCTACCCAGAGATTCCCCATTGCTTCGTGCAATCACGCATGTCGCAAGGCAATACCTGCCACATTGAATCCAGTTACTCTCTGATTTCTGTTCCTGAAAATTTACAAGTTCTTGCAATTGCTGTCTGCTCTGTCTTTGTTCACCTCATTGATTTCACTTCATAAGTTTCTGCATTTAATTATTGTTGACTTGGTCTTTGTAAATATTCATCATTGACACATTTGCATTATAGTTTAGCAAATAAAATCGAAATAAATAAATAAATAAATAAAATAAAAAATGACCCTAGGAGTTATGCACACACCAGATTTATCTGTTTCGCAGTGAAGATGTTCAGAATAGCAGAACCATGGCATAAGTATTCTTCCTTAAACTTCTTCAAGTTATCATCTTACCTAATAAAATGCTATTTCTGTGACAGACGGGACACTTTTAGACAAGTATTGTGAACTCTTCATTCGGTCGTTGCATTGAGAAAAAATATCTCCAATGTTCCAATTTACAAATTAATCATAAAAATTGTACTCCCTGAAAATGCCAATATCATATGTAGCTCTGAATCACAAGGAATTGTGTTGGAATAATTAACTGCACAACTCCAATTCGATTCTGACTTACTGATGGCACTTATCTCAGCACCCCCGGAGTAGAAACAATCATAGCCCCTTTTGGTCTTGCTTGAAATCCTGGATTAAATATGATGACGCAAAGTGCAAGGTGGAACCGTGACCCCTTTTACACACACCAATTATTGATTATCGTAAATAACAAATAGAAGGGGCTGATCGCCTAGGAGTCAACTATCTCCGAAACTTTACCTTCCGCCATACCTAAAGTTTGTCTGGCACTGCTTATTGACGAGCTTACGGTCATTTTTTGAACCACTGTAGATCCCCAATTCTCTGACTAATTCGCTGTTCTCTGAATACGACCATACCCACCTCAATTGCCTTTTTCATTATCTCTCATAGGTATATGTCTCTGGAACCATATATAGGTCGTCTATTCAGATCGAAATCAAACTCCTCTATTCTCGGCAAGATTAGGAGAGCCCGTACGAATGATTATTATCGTTATAACATTTTGATCTGCATGAAAATCCGATCTGAGATGAACCTGAAATAGTCATCAGCAGCTGTTCCCCTAAACCAGAACTATCCACAGTGTGTAATCGTCTCCAAAACCTCCCTTTTGCAAGGTCTATACGCCTTTTACCCCTGCTGTCCGGTCACATCGAGTCCAATATTCATTGCTTTGCGAGATGGTTCCGGAAATGTCAGAGAACCGGAATTGCCGTTTGTATGAAAACAACGGTTTGATTCCGCGGAGATGACCATTGACTCTCGAAGTTCTGCTATTTCTACGCGTAATGAGTTTGTGGCCTGGTTCCTCTGCATTGATATGTTCAACAAGTAGCGTGTGAAATCCAAATAAAAAGGGGTGTTGGAAGAATAGGACTTGAAAGAAGAACCACAAGGGTCCGTAAAACTGTCGTCTGACCTGAGGTCAGGTGGTAACCATAATTTGGCAAACAGATGACTGGTCACGGTGATCTGATTTAGTTGAGGAAAACCACACAACAAGTTTTCGTCTCAATTTTAATGCTGCAACACACAATGAAAGGCCACAAACGAGGAAAGACAATCATTCGGCGAAACAAACAAACATTGAAATGAAACACTCTTCTTTCACTGGTGAAATGAGGTGAAAATGTTCATGATTGAACGCTTTGTGGACAACTGATCATTCGGCCCCCCCTTTTTCCAAAAAATGGAGTTGTGAGAGTTGAAACTTAACTTGCTGAAACCTTGCGCTGATTTGGAAAGTGATGATCTTGAAATGGCTACTGGAGCACCAACGTTTCTGGATTGAATGGCTGCAGATGAATACTATGATGCATGTTCCCAGAGAAATGATGGTAAATGGAATTAACCCTGCCTGATGATTTGACTCTGAACCCACAGCTTATGGAAGAGGTGATGAGTCATGATTCCTGCCCATTGTTCGGGGCTGAAAGAATCATGAAAACGAAAAGCCCTCAAAATTTTGCCCAAGATAAAAGTTCCAAAAGCTTTTGCGCAAGGTCACGAAAGGCCATTAAGTGGATACATAGCCTTCGCCACAACACTAGCGCTATTTCAGAAATTATGGGTTATTCCATTCAAAAATTATTCTCAAGTGAGAAAGTCTTTTCCAACAAGGAGAATCCCTAAGAACTTCCTCAGAAGAGTCAACTGTACTCGTGAATGTGAAAACCCTGATACCAAAAGTTTTAAATGTTTTGAAAACCAGTGAAATTGAAAAGAAAAGCTTTCTCCAACAAATTGGCAAACTTGACAGAATTCAATATCGAATTCAAGAGATACGTGTAAAGCCTTTCCAAAAAATCTGAGAGGAAATTATTTTCAGTAACCTGATTTTCAGTCTTCCCCAAAAACATTGAGTTATGCTACCAGATAAATTCCCATTGAAAATTGGGATAAACGGCCCAAATCACCATGGTTTGTCTAGTTGCCTTCCATGCAGTCTCAACCACACAAACTTTTAGTGAATAGCTTTCAGGCCTTCATTAAATCAAAAACACTGTACCAAATCAAAATCAAGCATTGAAGCTTGGAACTCACCTCCATATGGAGCGTTGATGCACTCAAAAATGAAGAAAACGAAAATTCACATATCCAGAACGAACATTCACACCAATGAATAATGAAATTGAAATGAGACGAAATGAGGCGGCAACGATCAGGCGATGAACAGCAGCATTTTGAACGAAAAAGGACCTATTCAACTGCGCTGATTTGTTTTATAACCTCGGTTCAGTGGAATCCGACATTATACCGTCCTCACCTGCCAAACGCTGACGCGTCGGCCTGATTTGATAACAAGATTACCATATAAGGCAATCATTCCAGAAATTTCGTTCAGGAGTCTTCAAAGTGATTTGCTTCGGAGTAATATCTCACACGAAATGAATGAAATGAATCGTGAGGGATATTACACCACCCCACTCAAAAGAAAAAAAGTGAAATTTTTTTTTTGAAACTCCTTTAAAGCTGACCACCCTGTACGAGAGCAAATTGCAGCCATTCTCCGGACCACCGTCCTCACTTCCCTTTTCTCCACTTAGCATGCTAAGGGAAACTGAGAAAAACCGAAAGGAGAAAAAATGAATCCAAAAGACAAACTACAATCAACTCTACAAACAGGTTAGTGTGGCATAATACGAGTAAATTCTCATATATTCAATCACTAAGCAATATGCTTAGGAAACTTGCGCGGACGGAGATTGTAACCATGCGTTGGTTCAACAGTTCCAACGTTGGAGTTGCCACTCGAGGCATCATTTGAAGAAACGGATTGCCCCTGCAACGCTGCATCCATGTCGGCGCCGATGCTCTGTGGACCACCGCCGACGAACGATTTTGTTGAAACACGCGCATCCTGAAAACATGAGTATATATCATGAACTCCATCGTGCTCAGCACACAAAGGCAATGTTTTAAACGGGAAAATTCGATCCATATTGACCTTTGTCCTGGGACCAATATGCTTCCACGGTTTTACCGTTACATTTCCACGATCGTCAATGTTGACAACAATTTGCGGAGCTGAGAAAACATCAGCCATTTTCGCATTGAATCCCTTTGCATTGTCTGATTTATGGACCAGTTTCACACGAACAATATCCCCAACTTTGAGAGTACTAGCTCTATGCTTCAACTCGAAATACTTAGCATTTCTAGCTAATTGCTCTTCTGCTTTGTTTTCACAAACTCAAAAATGAGACGACGCTCATCCGCAATAGCTTGCTCATCCACCGGCAAACTTGAAATTTTCTCCGGCGTCAACAAAAGCAACTGCTCTGGGGTCAAAATATCACGACCCAAAAACACCCTTCCCGGCGTCAAACCATGATTGTCGTGATGAACGGAATTCAGACAAAGCATAATATGAGGAATTTCAGAAACCCAAGAACATTGTTCGTGCGAAACTGTTGCCCTGACAATGTCCCTAATAGTTCTGATAACCCGTTCAGTGGGATTCGAATTATGGTGCCCAGGGGCTGTGTAAATAGCTTCAATGCCTCTTTCCCTTGACCAAGATTTAAAAGCAGAGGACGTATGAATGGATGCCCTGTCTAAAATTATGGAAATTGGACAACCAAACACGGAAACTATCCGTTCCTCCAAAACTTTGATCAAATTCTTTGTTGTCAAACGAGGCAACACAGCCAGCACACAAAATTTCGAAGAAATTTCTATTGCAACAAGCAAACATCTTGCTCTGAATTTACCCTCTGCAAAATGAGCGACATCTAAAGCCCAGGAATTTTCAACCACATTCAAAGATGAACTTAATCCTTTCACAGCAAAAGGTTTAACATTGACATGTTTGGCAGCCTGGCACCTCAGACAACAGGACAATATTAACCGAATATCCCTAGCCATGCACTGCCAGTAAACTAAATGGCAAAGTTGCTTATACACCTTATTTCCACTCACATGACCATGAGTTTTACTGCTGTGAAAACGTTCAACAAATCTTTTCACAAAGGGCTTCGGGACTAAAATTGTGTCCCCAAAATTCCCTCGATTAACGTAAATTACTCCATCAACAATCTTGCACTGTTTACTAAAGTTGGCAATAAATCTGAACTTTTTATTTGACTGACGCAAAGACTTCAAAGATCAGGTCCATTCAAAAGATAATTCTTTAAATCAATGCAAAAACGATCCTTTGATTGTTCATCCTTGAAAGTCTGTAATGTTGCACCCAAATGAGCACACATCTGCTCATCGTTTTTCAAACCGGTCGAGAAAATCGTGTATTTCACGGACTGCTGTCTGAACAAATTTTGCAAAGCGGGGCCATCGTCAAACTCGGAAGGAACTTCCCTGACCTTGACAGACTCCGAACCAAAGTCATGCTCATATTTATAGGCCAATATAGCACTCTTAAGCTGAATGCAATTCACATGACCTACCGAAGACTTCAGACTTTCCTTCGGAATGCCATTGCTTGAAAGCAAGTCATCCAAAGTGATATCAGGCTGCGCTAAAGGGCTAACCCGGCTGAGGTAATCAACCAAGACATTCCGCCGTCCTTTTATATGAAATATTTTCAAGCGAAAGCTTTGCAGTCGCATCACCCAGCGAGTCAACTTACCCTTGGGCAATTTCATAGAACGGAGAAATGTGACAGCCTGGCAATCCGTGAAAATCAATGTTTCTCGATCGCTTATATAGGTGCTATATTTCTCACATGCACAAAGCAAAGAAAAGAGTTCAGCAACAGTGCTCGACCAACTCCGAGCTGAACCAGAAAGAGTTTTGGAATAGAAACTCAGTGGCAACAGGTGATTTTCCTCCGTTATCTGGACAAGACATGAAGCAACATTATTGTTCGGCGATGCATCACAAAAAATTGCAAATTGAAGCCCATCACGAGGTAGGGACAAAGCAACTTTTTGCGCAAGAACAAATTTCACCTGTCTAAAACTATCATCCGCTTCCTTCGACCAAATCAATTTCTTCGGTTTTCCTTTCCGCAATGCATTTAGTGGTTGCAAAATTTCAGCGGCACAAGGAATGAAGCTTACCAAAAACCCAATAGCTCCTAGGAAACTGGCCAACTCCTTAAAGGTCGTAGGAGGAGAGAGTTTCAAAATGGCATCAATCTTCCCTGGATCCGGAAGCTTTTGGCCATTGGATATGATAAACCCAAGGTACTTCAAGACCTTAGTTGCAACTCTCGCCTTACCATTAAGGGTGAAACCAGAATCCTGAAGTTTTTGGAGAACCATGGCGATATGAAGTTGATGAGATTCCATGCACTTTGAATGTATAATAATATCATCAACGTAAATTTTGACAAAATCCAAATATTCATGCAAAATATTTGTTAGCGTCATCTGAAAAAATTGACTACTTATGTGAAGTCCCTGAGGTAGACGGAGCATCCTGTACTGATAACGGCTATTGGCAAAGGAAAGAATATCCCTTGTTTGCTCGTCATGGATATAAATGCAGTGAAAGGCTTGATTAATATCCAAAAGAGTGTAAATCGAACTGGAGCCTAAGCACTGAAAAATGTCATCAAATCTGCTAAGAGGAGCATGCAAAGGAAGAATTCTTGAATTCAAAACCCTGTAATCGATCACTAAACGATAGGAACCGTTCTTTTTGGGAACGATCATGCATGCCGAAGAAAAGTGAGAAAAACCTCTCTCAATGATATTCTCAGCCTCCATACGATCAAGAATCTCCTGCATTATTTTATCTTTTTCCGGTGTAATTCGGTATGGCGGAATTCGCAATGGTTCGTATGAACTTAAACGAACTTTGAACCCTGTATTATATACACAGCCAACTGAATCCCGGAATAGCATGCGAAAAGAAAGCAAAAGATTTTTGAACGCAACACAATCATCTTCTGATAACTGGTCACCAAATTCTACATTTGACAAAGCAGTGCCTTGATGACATGACGTCTCTTCCGCACTGTCTATTGTGAAGCGGTCGAAATTTTCTCGGACACTAAAATTTTCAGGCTTGTAGCATAAGTGCTCGATTTCACCCATGACTAACGGTTCCTGATGTTCCAGGTCCCCATTTCTGAATTCAACTGAGAAAGGCATTATCTGCGTCTCAGAAATGTGAATTCTCTCCAAATGATAGGGCTTGTTATGCACTGAAAATTTATTTGCCGGAAAATCAACAACCATTTTCAGCTTCACAATAACATCCATTCCGATTATTAGAGGCATCATCAAATTGCGCACAACGTGCAACTTCACACGCTGAACACAATGGCCTAATCGGATTTTACAAAAACAGTAGCCCAAAAAATGACAAGCACTATTATCTGCCGTCAAGATTTCAGCCGAAGATGGAAAAAGACGATTTTGGATGCGGTAGTCAAGATAAAATTGCTCACTGCACAAAGAAATAATTGCTCCGCAATCCAACAAAGCCAAAGCTTTTCGAGAATTAATGACGACTGAAACGGCTGGATAATATTGCTTATTAACGGGCTTCGAACAAAAAGACAAACAGGAAAAAGAAGCTGTACAACCTGGTTTTCCATTCCAACTTTCTGATGAGTCCGATGCAGTGGAACCATCAGCAACTGCAACCGAACTGGTGCTGTGCGGAGAAAACCGTTCGCCATCGGCAGAGTCCACTTCACATCGACGCCCAACACATGGCTGCAGACGATGCGTGCCTAATGGAAACAAAGGAATTCTGGCAGAAAAACTATTCTCAACAGACGGTTCAAATGACAAAATACCATGACTATTGAAATTAGCAATGGGCAGTTCAAAATGCGAATCTCTTTCGCCCAAACCAAGAGATTCCGAAATCAATTTCCCGAAGACTCGGGTCCAGTTTGTGAAAAAGCCTCAGCCAAATGGTCAGAACTCCGCCAACTTGGCCCAGCACCATCAAAATTTGCACCAGAAACAAAGGAATTCTTATTGCCTTCTCGAACACAATTTACACAATTTAATTCCTTCCTTGTGTTATCTACTTTATTCCAGTAACTGTAGGCCATGTTATCGATTCCCTACGTTTATCTTTTGGATTAAAAGCCCTTTCAGTTAGAGCAGAATTTCGTCGAGTTCGTTTAACGTTGTTGGCGCCTTCAACAAGACATGGAATATAAATCTTCTCGAACTCCCTCATGATCCCTACGATTTTTTCGGCTTCACTATCATACCTCCACAATTTCGGTTTCTTTGTAAAAGAAAAAGAAAACTGTAAAAGAAATCCCGACATCGTTCTTAACCGCATTTTCTCAAAATCAAAATTTGATTCAAGGCATCTGGCATTTCTGATTTATCTCGAATCGCATCTCGACAATAGTTGTCTAGATTTCTCTGAAACGATAAGCAACCGAAACTTTTACCTTCTTCCAAATTTATAAAGTTCTAACTCAAGTTGATATGGGAAAAGGATAGCCAGAAAGATCTATTTTCATTTTTGGTCTTCGAGAAGAGAAATATCAGTATTCATGAAGAAGTTCGATGCGCTCTCCCCGTTTGTGACGGTATATTGTCGAGTAACCACTAAAGTGATGCCAAAATATATAATGGCGATGTATATTGTGCAGGTCTACATAAGGAGCATACTCCGTTGTTTCTTGCAGCGTGTGTCGATGTGCCATTAGTCATATAAATATTTTTCTTCGGGGCTCTTGGTCGATAATGAATATTTCAACTCAATATGTACACTTCCATGCTTGAGGCAAATCGGGAGACAAATTACACTACGCTCGTGTTGAAACGCGTTACGAAGCTACCGAATCACTCAAGCGCCAGCGCCCCCTACAATAAGTACAATTATGTTTTTATGGAGAGAAATTTGGACGAGTATTCATGCGCAGATTTTTTGATACTTGTCACAACAAATTTAAACAAGTTTAAAAGGTTCGCTTCCAGGGAAGCCATGGTTTTGTCCTTTGCAGTGTAGTAACTTTGGAAGTGATTTCCAGCATAATTGTAAAAACTGCATAACCAGAATGGCAAAATATAATCAAATGAAAAAGTCCCCATGTGTGGAATGTATGAGATACGTGGTTAGGAGAGTAATTCATGTCAAAATTGGTGCGATGAAAACGGTAAGCAATTTCTGATGTTTTTTAATGTCTGTTGGAAGTTTTGAACCAAAAAGTAAGTCGTCCGCACAGCTGTTTCTGTTCTTTCCGAGGTCTGCTCTTTGCACCCAAACCATCACATGACAGGGTTCTGAGGGAGAAGCAGTGGGGATCCAAAATTCCTGGGAAGGAATAGAAACTATAACAGAGAACGCCTGTCTGGGAAATATCTAAAAAATGATTGCAATGTATTCAAGGATAACAAAAATACACACGTGTGCTGCGTAAGTATTCACATGCACATGAACCGCATCAGGTAAAACACGAGGAAAGACTTGCGGGTTAGGCAGTTTTTCAGTTTTTGTATAGGGGTACCATTGGAAAAAGGTCAGGGGTAGTCTTGACCGAAGGCTAGGGATGACCTACCCTCTTGAGCATCACTGGTTACAGTGATTAGTAACATAGGTACGTGTACGGCCGTATACCTAATTTTCACTCACACCCATCAGCGATTCAATATAGCAGTCAATTTAGCAGATGGATGAACGCTTCCCAGCAATGGAAAAGGAATAGCGTTGTGGATAGAAATTAAAGTTTCACAACACCAATCTACCCATGAAATTGGCTGCTGTTTTGAAGCTGAGTGTGAATGGTAATGGAAAATCTGGCTGATGGCAAAGGACGGCAGAATTTCGGAAGCTTTGATTCAAGTCGAAAACCCAGTTGACGTTGCCATGGAAACCGTTTTGTATGTTTTGCGACTGACAGAGATGATGTGAAAAGATGCCAGAATAAAATCGAAATGAGCGGTCGAATTGCTTCCACTTTTTGAAGAGTTGCGACCATTTTCCGTGATCGTCTTTATATTTTTTCTCAATGATGAGTTGGTAGATGACTAAAATGCTCAAATGTGCGCTTTGTCCATTCGCAAGTCGATGAATTTGACATCTTTGAAGAAGGCAGTGAAGGATATAGGCTAAGAGGATGGAGAGGCAGTAGGTAATTGCATAGAATAAAACTTTTACAGTTTTAAACCGAAGAAAACAGAAAAAACCAATCAATGTTTTCATAAATAACAGAAAAATCTCAATTTGGTTCAATTTTTGATCATTCTTCAGAGTTATCATCTAGCTAAGCGCAAATTCTATATAAAACGCAACAATCGTATAGAATAAAATTTTCACATTTTTTAACTGATCGCAGAGAAAAATGAATCAGCTCTTCGTTTCCGTAAATGATAGAAAAATTCCAAATTTGGGCTAAATCCATTGTAAATTTTTCTAGTTATCGATTTGCAACGAAAATCGACGAAAAAACAGGGCTTGTGTTCTCAGTTTGCGGGTAAAAATAACATTTTGTCTTAGCAGACATAACATTTT
Source organism: Sinentomon sp. SZTP_YWyxl (assembly GCA_030068105.1). Taxonomy (NCBI): domain Eukaryota; kingdom Metazoa; phylum Arthropoda; class Protura; order Sinentomata; family Sinentomidae; genus Sinentomon; species Sinentomon sp. SZTP_YWyxl. Next base: position 30,152 of record JASGXE010008605.1, read on the forward strand.
GTCATTCACGTCTGCAAAAGACAAAACAACAACAATATACACCGCATGCCTCGGTCTTTGTCAACTTCCTTTCAACTTGTTTGCTGCCTTTAGTCAATGATTGCATGATCTGCGGCACAAACCGCCATGTAAGAATAGAAGAGGTAGTAACTACTCGGATTTTACGATGTTTTTCAAAATATGCCGGTGAAGTAGTGTTGTTTCTATGTGCAAGGTCTGTATTGCAATATGTGAAGCAAGAGTATCATAGTTTCGTATCTTCATGCGGTCGTGTCATTTGGATGAAGCTCAATTCATTGAGCTCGTGTGTTTCGACTTTTAGCTCGTCCATGCTGTCATATGGCACCACAAATATCAACCCTGAAGTCGTCTCACTATTAGGTCAAAAAAGATAGTTTTTCTACTGAAACCCCAGTTGGAGATCTCGTCTAAATTGCTGCCAAATTGTGCTGCTGAGTGTCAACCGTAATGCTGTCATATTGACCTGCGAACAGCGGGTTTCAGTGGTGTTGATTTTGCTGTTTTTTCCTCACCTGTTGGTCCTTAATGGTTTTGTCCTGTCTATGTTGCCATTTGTCATCCTAAAGGAACTATATTTGTGCGGGAAAAAGTGTCAGGGGTCAATTTTCGGCTGGGGAGCATGTCACAGTAGGCCCTGCAGGGAGCTCATCCGGCCTATTTTTTCGATATCTCAAGCTGGTTTCTTAAAAAAATGACACTTTAGAACTCGTTACGCGAAATACAGGGACCATGACAAAATTCCAGGAAACGTTCAGAGGCAAAAACAGAGGGCATGCCGACAAAAGAAACAATAATAATGTCAATACATAAATGTGCGTTTATCCAGTGCCTCCTATAGATAAAGCCATCGCACGGCAACGTCATCAATAAATAGAAGACGGACGGGAAGAGGAAAAGACAATCCCTGTGAAAGGCGAATCGCGGTGCGCCGGCCGCAGTACATACATTTTCTTCAACCGATTGACGGATTTTGATAGAATTTTTTGTGCTGGAAAGCTGAAAAATGTGCGATTTTAGACGTGTACAACAGTCCCGAACTTTTCGCTTGAAAAATTCTGAAAAAACCGAGTCACAAAAGTATCCAAGTTTTAATGTGACAAAATTCCGGGTTCCTGCCTCACATTTTCAAAGATTGCGCGATTCTTTCTGTTGTAACATAGTTTTGACCTGCGGAAGAGTCGTAGAGGAAGCTTTCAGCTTTCCCAAAATACCAAAATCATTGAGTTTGAACATCATTTCACTTTTTACGACCAAGATGAAGTGAGACGCGGCAGCGTTGTTTTGTTCTTGAGCGGGGAAGAGGCCGCGCCTCACTCGAAATCCGTGGAAGTCGCGGCCTCTTCCCCGCTCAAAAACAAAACGATGTTTCCGTGTCGCGTTCTCTCTTGATAAAATAGTCAAATGGGGTCCAAATTCAATGATTTTGGTGTTTTTGGAAAGCGTAAAGCTTCATCTACAGCCCTTCCGCGAGTTTAAACCATGTCACAATGGACAAAATCGCGCAATCTTAAAAAAATGTGAGGCGGGAACCCGCAATTTTATCACATCTTAACTTGGACACTTTTTGTACCTCAATGTTTTTCAAATTTTAACAGCGAAAATTAGGAATTGTTATACACGTCTAAAATCGCACACTGTTCAGCTTCTTGATGTTAATAGTTCCATCAAAATCATCAGAGAAAATCAACTTTCTTTGGGCTTGCCACCGAGATCCGCCGTTCACCCCTATTGTCTTTTCCTGTTTTCTTCCATCTGCTATTTCAAAAACGAATGACGTCACGTGGTTTCGTGCGACGGCTTTATCTACTCGTATCGGAGGCTCTGGTTTTTCTCGAAATCTTTTTTCAATCCTTTGACGGCACCGCCAGACCGCATCTGATCACATTTTCCGTCAGATTTCTGGGACGTCCTTGGCCGAAGTGAAAAGAAGGATAGCCTGCAATCAACGCCTTGATTGACAGCTCGCCTCAGCTTTGACATGCCGACAAAGAAGACCGCCGTTTACAATTTTTTCCGATTTCGGTTGTACAACTTCGATTCTTGGAATGAAGGCTTTGTACAGGTCTTTGCATTTTACGTGTCATCGGAAGTAAAGTTGCCTGCAAAGGAGTTGTCCCAAACACATTGAAAATTGAATATGCGGCTGCAGTGGTATAGCAACTTGCAAATTTGTGATGCCATATGGCATCATGACGAGATCCGTTTACAAAATGTGCAGACGAAACAATCGAGCTCGATGAAGTTCAATGCATTGAGCTCGTATGTTTTGACTAAAAAAAGGATACCTTTCGGAAAGTAGGACTAATAAAAACTATCGTATTTTTATATTATTCATAATTTTCATTGAATTTTTTAAGCTTATGTAAACTTTCTTCTTTTTTTACATGGAAAGTGGTTAATTTGGATGATGCGAATACCAGTCGTCTCTTTACACCCAGTGAGTTTAGCATGAAACTACACCTTGAAATTTTGCAAACCAACTGCTGTCTCATGCATCCTGTGTCAAATGAATTGAACTGGGTTACATTCTTAAATTGAACTGGGTTACATTCTTAAAGCTTTGGATATTTTTTATAAAGAGCTCATCTCCCGTAAAGTATGTCCTTATTGTTAATGGTAACGATATTCATATCCCTGAGAGCATTTAACGTTGTGTGGGATCATCCCACATGGCTAATTTAGCTTGCGAGCCTGCGAGCCAGTTACTGGTAGCTTCCGCATTTCTTGTGTACACGATTGCAGCCGAACGCAGCGCCCAATTTTAAACAAATTTGGCAGAAAGTAGTGTCCGGAGAATGTCTTGAATGAGTTCGAAGATGGGCATTTTCGTTCAACCCCTTCAAGTGTAAATGGGGTGCGAACCCCCCGAAAGATAAACGTTATTTGCAGCGGAACACAGCATCCAATTTTAACCAAATTTGGCAGAAGGTAGTGTCCGGCAAATATCTTGGCTGACATCGAAGATAGGCATTTTCGTTCAACCCCTTCGAGTGTGAATGGGGTGCGAACCCCCCGAAAGACAAACGTTATTTGCAGCGGCACGCAGCATCCAATTTTAACGAAATTTGACAGAAGGTAGTGTCCGGCAAATATCTTGGCTGAGATCGAAGATGGGCATTTTCGTTCAACCCCTTCACGTGTGAACGGGGTGCAACATTCGAGGAGTAGAGTCCCCTTAGTATTTTTGTGGTGACTGCCCGTCCCAACTCACGCCAACAAAGGGCGCTTGCAGGCTTCGGACTGCCAGAGGCGTGGTTAGCAGCACCTTTAATTTATATACCGCCACTCCAGCTAGCGTTTGCATGGCGGTGGGCAAGAGCATTGGGTTAAAGGGAGAGGCTCCGCTTCCACAACGGGCCGGCAGGTGACCGGAGAGGCTAGCCAGGTTGTTGGGTCGCGGCTTCTTCTCTTGCTCCGTCTTAGGCTGCGGGCTCCTTTGGCTCCGTCTTACGCTGCGGGCTTCTTCTTTGGCTCCGTCTTAGGCTGCCGGCTCTTTGGCTCGGTCTTAGGCTGCGGGCTTCTTCTTTTCCTCCATCTACCGCGCCCGCACTGGCATCACCTGACTCCGACAGCGGCCGGTCCCGGCTTCCGCGGTGACCTCTCCTATGCTCGTCTGCCTTGATTTGCAAGGGACGAGCATATTTTTACGAGCTTTGTAATGCGAGGGACTTTGCCTTGGCGACGCTGGGCCCAACAGCAGGTTGCCCTCATATACGGAAGAATAGGATATTTAAAATCGCAAACTGCCGATTCAAGGCGATTTTTTATTCACGCCGAGCAGTCCGCAGATCAGGGCTTGATAACGCCCGCAAATGAAAATGAAAACAGGACAGGATGTCCGCAAAGAGCAGTATGCTCTTGCATACCCCCCACCCCATGTGAACACAAAGTGGGCTGTAAGTTCACAAATGTGTTCAAGCTGGGCGGCGGCTTGTGCTGCAAACACCCCCCACGGCAGCCAAGGCAGTCACATTTTCTCTTATTCTTTCTTTTTTATCACCAGTTTTGGGTTTTATGGGGTTTCTAAAGTTGGACGCCACTATGGGATGGGGCTCCCCTGCGGGGAATCGAACCCCGGTCTCTCGCGTCACAGGCGAGGATACTTACCGCTATACTACAGAAGAACCACCGTCCCACGTGGGTCCCCGTTCGGGCGCCATTCGAGGAGTAGAGTCCCCTTAGTATTTTTGTGGTGACTGCCCGTCCCAACTCACGCCAACAAAGGGCGCTTGCAGGCTTCGGACTGCCAGAGGCGTGGTTAGCAGCACCTTTAATTTATATACCGCCACTCCAGCTAGCGTTTGCATGGCGGTGGGCAAGAGCATTGGGTTAAAGGGAGAGGCTCCGCTTCCACAACGGGCCGGCAGGTGACCGGAGAGGCTAGCCAGGTTGTTGGGTCGCGGCTTCTTCTCTTGCTCCGTCTTAGGCTGCGGGCTCCTTTGGCTCCGTCTTACGCTGCGGGCTTCTTCTTTGGCTCCGTCTTAGGCTGCCGGCTCTTTGGCTCGGTCTTAGGCTGCGGGCTTCTTCTTTTCCTCCATCTACCGCGCCCGCACTGGCATCACCTGACTCCGACAGTGGCCGGTCCCGGCTTCCGCGGTGACCTCTCCTATGCTCGTCTGCCTTGATTTGCAAGGGACGAGCATATTTTTACGAGCTTTCTAATGCGAGGGACTTTGCCTTGGCGACGCTGGGCCCAACAGCAGGTTGCCCTCATATACGGAAGAATAGGATATTTAAAATCGCAAACTGCCGATTCAAGGCGATTTTTTATTCACGCCGAGCAGTCCGCAGATCAGGGCTTGATAACGCCCGCAAATGAAAATGAAAACAGGACAGGATGTCCGCAAAGAGCAGTATGCTCTTGCAAACAATCCAAAACCATAATGTGATTTCCAGCGGAACACGGCATCCAATTTTAACCAAATCTGACAGAAGGTAGTGTCCACTAAATATCTTGGCTGAGTTCGAATATGGGAATTTTCATTCATCCCCTTCGAGTGTGAATGGGGTTCAACACCAATAAACAAAATATGATTTGCAGCGGTACACAGCGTCCAATTTTAACCAAATTTGGCAGAAGGTATTATTGTCCGGCGAATCTCTTGGCTGATTTCGATGATGGAAATTTTCGTTCAACCCCTTCGAGTGTAAATAGGGTGCAACACCACAATACAAAATGTGATTTGCAGCGGAACGCAGCATACAATTTTAACCAGATTTAGCAGAAGGTAGTGTCAGCCAAATATCTTGGCTGAGATCGAAGATTGGAACTTTCGTTGACCCCCTTCCAGCTTAAATGGGGTGCGAACCCCCCAACAAAAAAAAGTGATTTCCAGCTGAAGGAAGTGTCAAATTTTAACCAAATTTGGCAGAAGATAATGTCCCACGAATATCTTGACTAAGAGTGAAGATGGAGATTTCGTTCAACCCCTTCGAGTGTAAATGGGGTGCGAACCCCCTGACACAAAAAGTTATTTCCAACTGAAGGAAGTGTCAAATTTTAACTAAATTTGGCAGAAGGTAATGTCCCACGAATATCTTGACTGAGTGCGAAGATGGAGATTTTTGTTTCACCCCTTCGAGTGTAAATGAGGTGCGAACCCCCGAAACGACAAAGTGATTTGCAGCTAAGCGAAACGTTAAAGGGTCCTTTAAAATAAAAATAAAGTATTCTTTTAAAATAAAACAATAAAAAGGGTACCAAAAATAAAAAAATTACAAAAATGTTAAACAACAAAATTAATTTCATTTTAATAATAAATCAGATGATTCAAGCATTGTTCAATCATGTAAGATATCATGTGCTTTTCATGCCAAATCTTTCTCAGAAGTACCTAAGAAGGTGTGGTACATCACGAGCCTGTTGTTAGAATACCGTCTGCAAATAGATGTAAAAATGTCCAAGAGGCTTATGTTGATCAGGCTCAAGGCTCAGAAAGAGTTTTCTACATGTCGTTGGTGCTCGAGTGATGTTACGATGCAATCTTTGGACTGAAAAAGGCTAGTAAATGGAGCTTTTGGAAACGGTTGATGAGGACCTCTTTACCAAAAGTCAAACTCCTGGTGTGGATTTACCCACGGCAATTTTAGTGAAGTTTGATGTATGAGGCCCAACTATTAAAGGATCTCTTCCCGTGGTTCCCGTGACAAGGAACTGGAATTCTTAAGGTGATAATTGTTCAAGGGCACAATTTTCTTCGTGTTTAGTCAGGGCAATGACTGTTCACAAAAGTCAAGGGATAACTCTGGAACAGGCTGTTATTGATATTGGTGAGCTGTAGACTGCCATGCAGAGGAATTGCATACGTCGCGCTTTCAAGAGTTAGGAAGCTAGAAGGACTAATTCTTGAGTCTCTGTATGGATTGGCTCGTTTTCAGTGTTTTAAAAAGTGCATTTCAAAACAAAACATTGAGGTGGACATAGGTTTTTTGCTCTAAAAGAGGCTTCCGCACGAAATGATATTGTTTCAAATTATGACAAGTTGTACTCACGGGTAACAGACGATTTGACCCCATCGATGACCGGTTTGTTATAAAGGAGAGCCTCATAGATGATTCCCCGAAACCACCATCCTGCGTTCCCACAATGCCGCCAAGGAGAACGATTTTCAGTCACTGTTGAGAATGCAGGAGCTTTCTAAAACAGCTCTAAGAACAATGCACAAAGTGACAGTCACAAGTCAAACAACACAGAATGACTTTATTTTACATTTGATTTCTATTTTGTCTGATACTTGCGCACAGGAAATCGAGCAAGTGAAACATTTTTGTACTGTGAATGTCGTGCAATTTGTTTCTCAAGTTCCTTATGACCGAAAGCATCTCAACATATTTCCCCAATTCCGAAAACAATTCGCCTTATTGAATGTACCAGCAGATGGAAACCGTATACATGTTTGCCTGCTATTCAATGGCTTTCACCGGTTCTCCATATTTCGCACATATATTCAGACTCTTGCCTGTGGAATCTAAAATTGCTAATGTCCTTTTTTGAAGCCAATATATCGCATTGCGTTAGAAGCTATAGAAGGAATTGTGAGTGTTGCATGCAACACTACAGTGTGCGATTGTATTCCTGAACAACCATGGGGAGACAGCATTCACAAACAAGCCGTTAGCAATTGCTCTTCAAAGAAAGCAGCAGATGCTCCTTCTTAGTACGAAGGATCGTTCAGACAGAATGAGGAAAGCTCAGTATGACATTTTGTTACCGATAACTAGCAATCTTGAACAATGAGAACAAATAATTAGTCGTTATCTTTCTTCTGGCAGACAATATCAATATCAAATAATTTTGCCAAGAAAAGGTTCAACTATTTTGTCTTCAGAGAGTCTGGAAGTTGCGACAAAAATGTCCTTCCTCAATTAAACTAAACATCTTGCAGTGGGGTATTTATTTCAGGATTCGATTACGCTGCGGAGATAATGTTACCAACTAGCCCACATTTTTCAAAAGCGAATGAGCAGGGGGTCACATTTTCTCCTTGCAGCAATTTAAACCACGAATAAATCCTCAAAAACAAGCTCACCTACTACGCGCAAAGTTTTCTTTCACGCGTTCCTAGTTTATTTATGAGCTGCATATCCTTTACGCTTCCAGTTATTTTTTGGAAAACGAATTCATTACGTTTCAGAATAATGTGAAGTTACAGAAGCTTTAACTGAAGTCCATTAGGCTGAGATTGTAGCTTCTTTGGATGTCTAGCTTCTTTGGATGTCTAGCTTCATATTGTCTGATTTGTGATTACATGTTAAAAAAATCCCAAAAGTAGAGGTGCAATGCCCTTGCTTCAAGTATTTGAATGGTTTACTGGAAGTCGGTGTGTGGATACTTTGAACGTGATAGCGTCATTTGGGAAGTTTTTGATGATTCAAATAAGTGGTAAGGTCACTTTCCTGAAGCCGCTTGTGCACAGCTTGGGATGGTGGATAAGAAGTTTTCAAACATGATAAAAATGACCCAATAAAAGATGTGTTTACCTAGTGCCTTCTACAACACAAGGCCATTGCACAAGAAGCAAAAATGGCATGACGTCATAAATAGTGGATGGTGGAAAACAGGAAAAGACAATGCGAGTGAGCGGCGTCCGAGGTGTGCTGCCCACGGAAACTTGACATTTCTATTGAACCGATGAACCGATTTTGATTAGACTTGTTGTGCTGGAAAGCTGAAAATTAGACTATTTCAGTGGTGTATAACAATCCCTAACCTTTCATGCTAAAGCTCCAATAGAATTTGAGGGATAAACTGTTCAAGTTAAGAAGTGATCCAATTCCGGCTTCCTGCCACATATTTTCAATGATTGTGCAATTTTTTCCGTTGTAACATTGTTTCGAACTACGAGAAAGTTGTAGAGGAAGATTTCAGCTTTCCAAAAACACCAAAATCATTGAATTTGAACACCGTTTGAAAATTTTATGACTATAGCAAACACATGGCAGCATTGTTTTGTTTTGAGCGGGGAAGATGCCGCGCCTCCCTGGAAATCCGAGGGAGTTGCGGCCTCTTCCCCCCTCAAAAAGAAAACGATTCTGCTATGTCGCTTTTTCTCTGGTCTGCTCTGGTCATAAAATAGTGAAATGGTGCCCAATTCGATGATTTTGGTGTTTGTGGAAAGCTGAAAGCATCCTCTACATTCTACAACTTTCTCGCAGGTCAAAACCATGTTACAACGGACAAAATCGTACAATCATTGAAAATATGTGGCAGGAAGCCGGAATTGGATCACTTCTTAACTTGAACACTTCTATCCCTCAAATTCTGTTGGAGCTTTAGCATGAAAAGTTACGGATTGTTATACACCATTGAAATAGTATAATTTTCAGCTTTCCAGCGCAACAAGTCTCATCAAAATCGGTTAATCGGTTCAAGAGAAATGTCAAGTTTCCGTGGGCAGCACACCTCGGACGCCGTTCACTCGCATTGTCTTTTCCTCTTTTCCACCATCATTATGACGTCACAAACTCGTGCAACGGCCTTGTGTTGTAGGAGGCACTGGTTTACCGCTCATAACTCCATTTCATAAAAAAAAACATTTCGCCTCAAATAACACTAAAACCCTACTTTTTATCATTCTCCATGAGATTATTGGCAGAATGATGATATGACGTAAGACTCCAAAAACCTTAAACTTCCAGAGATGGAGTAGAAAATGCAACTCCTGTACACATATTTTAGGACCGCGGTACCTGTTCATTCATACAAGAGGAAAGCTGAGAATGTTCTCAATTCGTATCGGAGACGATTTACAACGTCAATCTGACCGCAATGTTTTCGCAAAAAGTGCAGTCCCTCTCAGAATTGTCCACAAGAAAAATTCCTGGAAAGGGAAGGACGTGACAGGAAACGACAGTGGTGTCAACTTAATCGACATTCCAAGCCAGCTTATCTGCAAATCGATTTTTGTGCGATTACGGAACGAAAAATCAAGAAAGTGCTGGTGGCCGAGTGGTAGAGCGCTGCGCTTGTAAGCACGAGATCGGGGCTATGGGCCTCGCACTGTCATATTTAAGCGCTTTGATTTGCTTGGACAAAACATAGCACAGGTACAAAGAAAATGAACAAAATTTTAAAATTTTAACAAGTGAATTCTGGCATTTGATCGCCAAATGACAGCCATCACAACAGACGTCCCGGTGGCCTTAAACTATTGTGACACCACCCACAATATGGAACCGACATATGTGTATATTTCTCCTCCGGGTTCATCGGTAGGCTGAGACAGTTCTGCATACCAGCAATAAGTCACGCACATTTCAAAAGCCGGATTGGATCAGACCAGAGAATCAGGCAGGATTCGTAACTTGAAAATGTTGACATCACAGAAAGTATATGGAAGTTAATTTTAGAAGAGGAAACCGCAAGCGTCTCACGATAAACATAACTACCCAGTTCGTACTCAGCCAAATATCGGTTTTGCCAAGCAGGTATAATTCATTATGCTTGTTCTGTTAACACACAACAATGAATTGATAAAGAATGGTGGTACATAAACTATTTCTAAAACTGGGAGAACATCCTATTTCTCAAATTTCAAATATCTATTTGGCGCCAACCAGAACACGTCGACTCACATTCTTTAAAATTAAAAAAGACGGAATCACCCATCTTTTTTAAGGACACGGATCATTCTCTCCTATAAGTTCAGCGCTTTCAACGAGCGGACTCTGAATAAAACCCTTCAATGAGTGGCAACCAACAATGAGTCTGTCCTTCATTTGCTCTAGTTTATTTTCAAGAGTGAATTTTATGGCCTTTACCGTGATGGCAGCGCCCGCTATTGCACACAAGTGGCAGGGTAAATCAACATTTTGGTGGGTGCAATGTCATTGTGTTACCGTCCTCACTTACAATCGGCTTTCTCTGCCTAAAGAAAGATACGTTCGGGGTGGGCCATAGTTATCTCTGCAGCCTCAGTTTCAGTAGTAGCGCTCCTCAGAGGGGCTGATATGTTTGCCCTCAATTTTGGTGGACAAATTCATAAACAAGCATTTGGAATGATTACGGCCTCCAGAACAATACTTCTGAAACTGTTTGGGATGCCCACGATGGATCTGATAAAGTCATGGTACCACTGAAATTGTATGGTAGCGTCGTGGGACCTCAAAAACGATAAATAGTCTTTTTGCTGGAACCATGTTGTCTTCTTTATTGGATCAATGCACCATTTTTGGAAGAATGCAACCATCCATACCTGTCAATAATGCCCCGGGAGGTTAGTTTGCGCAACAGTTATTTAGCTCTGCTCAGATGGGAAAAAAGTCTTTTAAGCAAAACAGTCCCATTATTCTGATTTACCGATTGAGTTAGCTCATGGAAAACCAGTCTGGAATTGCGTCGGGGAATTTATTAAATGGACACAATGAGAATTATGGGAATATTTCATGGAAATTCCCTGAATGGGAATATCTTAAGTCTCTTGTCCAGACTGGTCTTTTGAACATGCTCTTGTCAAATTTACTCATCACGTTTCATCCACCATTGTCATCATGTGCGGATGTCGCGTTAACTACACTGCAAGACTCTTATATCTCGACTCTGATGATAAACCTTTTAAACTTTTAAACTTTTATCAAAAGTGTTTTAACTTTTAAAGTTTAAACAGCCTACACACTTTTTAAACAAATTGCATAGTCCACCATGTCCCATTTGCAGTCCACCAGTCCCATCTGGAGTCCACTATCGTGGGCCGACCCATCCCGATTTGGGAAACGGTAGAATACGGTCGACAGCAGAGCGACATGATAGACGAGGAACTGAGAGATTACATTAGTAGGTACTCTGGCCACTGCCTGAAATTGACTATTGGGCAACCGATGCTCCATTTATAAGAACATCTCAGTGTAACCAATTGACCAGTGGTATCCTTTCTTTCTCTTGAGCGCAAATGATGTTTGACGGCTAGATGTTTTGAACTGTGCCGCGAGGTTCTGAGTTCCTACCATGATAGAACCGTGATTGTTTTCCAAATTTCCTAGATGACGCATAGTAAGCTGACAGGAAAACAAGACAAACCCACACCTCATACTTCAGCGCAGCGTATTCCGCGTCGATGATTGTGTTTGAGGATTGATGGTGTCGTTTTTTCACCATCGCTTCGAGGTTAAGTGCTTCTGTCATCAAGCAGCTGCTCTGCAAATGTTTGTGGGTCAACTTTTTGCGCTGCGATCGCTCACAAACCCGAAACACGCCGCGTCCATTTCGCTATTTTTTGCGTGGTTTTTGCGCCCTGATTTTGTATCCACCTTTTGAACCCTGCTAGCGTAACTTCGGGAGACCTAATTGTTTTAAATTAATAAGATTCGCCTCCAGGCAATTACATAATCTCCATTCACTTTGCCACGTCTGTTCATCTATTGCCTAATCCATCGGAACTCTGAAGGTTGTGGAGTCCTTAATGTAGACATCCATAGTTTCGCATCATTTATAAGACATAACGGAGCCTTACGTGCGCGGGAAATCTGGAAGGATATGGGGTCTCTGACATAGACCTTTAACTTTCGCCTACCTTATCGACATGACGTAGACTTGCGAACAGACGCGAGGGTCTGAATTCTTTCCCAGATGGATAGAATTATTACAGTGAATTAGATAAGGTGAAATAAAAACACCAAAGAGAACAGCAAATTATTCGGAAAATAATAAAAAACGACTGCACTGAAAAAAGGAAATACATTGCGGATAAACTAAGGAGATACGCAATGACGGAAGATGATAGGAGATGAGGAGAGGTAGGATCCCCACTTTCAAAGTAGACACAGTAACACAGCATATCGGAAATTAGTCGAAAATGAAGAAAAAGAGTACATTGAAAGAAAGAAATACTTTACAAATGTACTAACGAGAGACAATATCGGGAGAAAATTTTTGGAGAACAGGAGAGGAATGATGCCGACATCCCCAATGGAGGCCGCATGGTTGTTCTTCCAAAACGTCTTGCCCGCTGATTTTCTTTTCTCGCAGAAGTGAATCTTTTTCTTTTTCTCGTTTGCCACAAACACGGTAACTATCCGTCTAGAGTGCACCAACGCAAACCCGCCTTGCTAGCATAGCCTGAAACCTTATCACCAGGACATAGTTGACGGAACACGTTTTGACCGCTAGGTCCTTCAGAGCAAAGGTCCCGGATGAAATATTTAGAGGGGAACTGTCCGCACTCGTTTGTTCCTGCACACATTGCCTGACACCCATTGACAGCCTACATGTGTGTAAGATCTTGCGTCTGCTTCACTGCTGATTTGATCAGAGGGGATTCCTACCTCTGAAGTCACAGAATCCACGCACCAGGAACATATTATCTGGACCAATAACCATTCACTTCATACAAACAGAGTAACTATCGGATACCGTCTGTGTGGGATCAGCGTCCTTATTTCGGATTCGAGGAGAGGAATGTGTCTGTCGAGTACCTCCACTTACCCGTGGACGACGCTTTTTAATCGCAAACACAATGTTCTTCCTTTGACATCCAGTTGTCTTGAATCTGGTTTACAAGGCCAGTTGAGTCTTCTTAAGAGGTCCGTTGCGACTTCTGAACAATACCTCTATCATACTCTCCTGTGTTCTTCACGATAGAGGTGCACTGTGCGATTCAAATCCACCTGTCATGTTCAGGAGGTTGAGACATTGCCTTCCTCATTGTCAGTAAACGGCCAGAGAATATAAATTATGGGGGAAGCAAACTCCTAACGCAAATATTCCATTGAATTTCCACTGAAAAATTCAGCATAAGCAGAACGCCTGTCCAATTCTCCGGAAGAAATATGCAAGCGACGTGTAAAATGCAAAAACTATAAAATCCACGTTGCCAAAAAACCATGGAATTTGAACCAGTGAAGAGGGTATATTCTTTGGAATACATCCTATTACATCAAAGATTACAAGAATTCGTCATCATTGAACTCGTCAAAAGAGGTCTCTTTTTAGAAACGTCTTTATCTACAACGTATCTCCTTCAGTCTAACTCTGCATCCTACAAGTGGTTTTTGTAACAAAGTTCGGCTGAATAAAAACTGTCGCTGTTTGTGCATTTTTCACTCCGCACTCGACTTTTGGTGTTAAAGCGTCAGATTTGGGGAGGTTGTCATGGACGCAACAAACGATTTCAACATGAATACAGGAAATTAGGCTTGAAGAGATATGTAAAAACATTTCTCTACCACAGAGAAATTAAATTTTCGCAAGCGTGAAGATTTGCAAAATCGATACTTTTATAATTTTGAGCTTAAATATCAGATTTTAAATCGTTATTTGCATTTTCGTTATTCTCCTCCTTAGCCAACATGCCATCCTCCACCGGCGAAACCTTATGGAAGTATTCTAATTTGTTCAGAGGTATGGTCGAATGCATCGAATTTTGACTCCTTCATGATGCAATTTTTGTTACAATTTTATCCTTCATTCAAACCGTTTTTATACAGTTTATCCGGCAATCAAAACTGCCTGCAATGTTTATGAAAAGAAGAATTATACAGGGTGGTTCATACTCTCCCGAAACTCTTTCGTGAGTTTTGCGTTAAGTGGCAGTCCTTCCTTCTCTAAGGCGTGGAAAGACTGAGAGGATGACCCCATTCTTCTCAATCCGAGGGCAAGTTTTGTGTCAGAGTAGTGTTGGCCATTGATATCAAACGGAACATTAGGGGTGGCAGGAATATGCAATATGACTGCGGTGTTATCTCTTTTATCACTTTCAATCCATGATTTATTCAAGCAGCAACTCTCGAGGCCAGGATTGGCAGGCACAATAAGCTGTTTCATGTTCTCCCTTAGGAGTTGGTTGCTGTAAAAGAATGACCCCATTCCGGGTTGTGAAATCTGGCCTCCAAATGGGGTACTTGCAATTGGTTTTGACTAAAATTACTCGTTACTTGGAAGACATTCTTGGGCAGCAGCAGATTCTCTTCGGTGACGTGGGGCAGTGCACATAATCGACTTTCATCGAGCAGCTTGTCCTCAGTGCAAAAAAGCTAATATCCATGGTCCCACAAAATCATTACCCTACCCACGCTACCAACGACAATCTGCTACAGCTCCACAATGCCTTCCCATAGAGTGATGTTAGTCAAGACCAATTTGCCACTGCCCCATTTGGAGGCCAGATCTCATCACCAGGACTGCGTTACGTCTTACACAGCAACCAATTCCAAAGGGAGAACATGAAACAGAGCATGTTGTGGCTGCCCATCCTGGCCTCGAGAGTTGCAGCTTGAATAAGTCATAGATGGAAAGTGATAAAAGAGATACCATCAGCCACATTGCATATTCCTGCCACAGCTTATGTTCCGTTTGCCCTAAATTCTTGCAGGAGTCCATCGAAAACCATGTCAAACACGACTCTGACATCACTTGCCCTAGGATTGAGAAGAATGGGTTCAGCCTCCCAGGCTATACACCCCTTAGAAGGACTGCAAAATAACGCAAAACTCACGAAATAGTTTCGGGCGAGTTTTCTATGAATCACTCTGTATAACAGGCGCATACGTCACATATTTGTGGCAAAACGATACACCTGTAAGAGCAGAAAGAAGACCGGAGAATAAAGACCGACATCAGGACAAGTTCTTATTCCTTTTTAAGAATTTGCTAATGCTCTGGATTTCGCCAACGCACAAACAGGCAGCTTCACACCACAACAACGGTCTTTATCTTGTCCAGTCATATAAAATCACAAACTGAGGTGCCGACGCTACCTTCAGTTTCTTCTCTGCCCTTTTGCATTTTCCATCGATACAGAGCAAACATGGCGCTTCTTAAATCATCTACTTGAATAAGCCTATCATCATGTCTACCGTATCACAGGGTAGTGCGTTGCGTACATCTCTCATCGAATTTTTTTCTGAAGTTTGGCAGTCATTTTGTCAAAAAAGATTTTACGCAATATGCTTCGTCATGTGCTGAAATTAGCTTCGGTACCCACACGTAGAGCAGCAGCAATGGTGTGTCAACAATGAGATGAAAATCTCAAGTTTGGGAATGCCTCACGCCTAAGCTAAGTTTTCACCTTGAAAATAAAACGGCATCGTTCAGATTGCAACAGCAAGAAACGAACTCGGTACAGCATTAGAAAAATTAACTGTCAAACCAATGGGCGGAAAAGGTCCAGTCATCCTGGCATGTGCGCCATTTGTTTGGCAAGAGCGCACCAGAAAAAGCAGCATTCCACGGGGTGTTAGACCGCATTAGCCAATCATTGGAGGCGCGTGACGTGTCGCTTAAAGATTGGCATCTGCCACCGTGACGTTGCTCTGTTCTGCACACAGCAAAGGTGAGGTTGTATCAATGTGGCAAGGGGCAGCGGGAGGCGGCATTTTGAGGTGCAGAAGATGCTGTGGTTGGCTTCTGTTTTGAAACGTTTGAGCTTTTCCTGATTTCCTCTCTCTTCTGCACAAAAGCGAGACGACTTCGTGCAGTGCCTCTTCGTGACCCTGACCCAGCGCGTTTTCAATGCTGCTGAGTCGAGAGTGGCCACGTCAGGCTTATATTGCTCTGAAATCATAATTAAACAAAAAACAACAGGTGCGTGTGCGTTTGGTCAGCAAATCGAATGTGTGCAGGCTGTCCTGTTGGCGGACGCCAACCTGCTTCTGATTGAGAATGGGCCTCTGTGTGATTTCGCAGGTGAAGACGCGCTGATATTCTGACGGTCATGCAGGCATTGAGCTTCATGGTCTGCAGAGAAAACATATGAAACCAAATTTGGACCGCGAAGGCAGCAGTAAACTCCTCTCTTGCGGACGCTCTTTTGCATGGTGGCAAGATGCAAGTAAGGAACCCCCCTCGATATTTGTTGCAAATCGTGACTCCCGAATTTCGATTACTTTCCCGAAGGCGAAATGTTTCACCGAGTGTGAAATTTTTCTCTGTATGAATATTTACCCGAGGTTGAAATTTCTCCACAAGGATGTAATTTTCCCTGGCGCTGATTTTACCCCAAGGATGAAATTTTCCCTGTCGGTAATTTTTCCCGAAGGATGAATTTTTTACACGAGGGTCAATTTTCTCCATGGATTAAATTTTCCCTGAGGGTGAATTTTCCCCACATATTACATTTTTTCCGATGGTGAC
Organism: Sinentomon sp. SZTP_YWyxl; assembly: GCA_030068105.1. NCBI lineage: Eukaryota > Metazoa > Arthropoda > Protura > Sinentomata > Sinentomidae > Sinentomon > Sinentomon sp. SZTP_YWyxl. The sequence goes on from JASGXE010008605.1 coordinate 46,737, forward strand.
ATTTTCCTCTTCGGGGAACTTTTTCGGGGAGCTTTTTGGAGAATTTCCACCGAGAATTTGATCAACTTGGAAAACTTATTTCAATGAGTTGTTTGGTCAGATGGTTCTTTTTAGCATCGTTTTTGTCCTCAAAAACTACTGTAGCTTTTCATAGAAAAGAATAATGTTTCTTCGCAGCGTCTAAAGGCATCCGTGAAAATGCAACGTATGTAAAAGATGGAAACGCCAAAATATCTCAGCTGACATGAATCCATTTTTATACTCGCAAGTGAAGTCAGAAAAGTGAAATCAGAAAAGTGAAAGAAGTGGCACAAAATTTTCCCATTTCTGCTGTGCAAAAAAGTGAACAAAAAGGGACACAAAAATTATGCAAAAATGTGCAAGAAAAACTCATTTTTGCGCAACTTTTATGTCCCTTTTTGTTCACTGTTTCCATAGCGGATATGTGAAAATTTTGTGCCACTTTTCTTGCACTTTTTTCGATGCAATGCCTCAGTGCCATCATCGTATGAACCGAAAGAGAGTCGCGGATCCACGCGTCGTGACCCATCAGGGACAACGCTTTATTTTCCCAAATGCGGTTGTGAGTCTTCTACACGAAAAGAAAAATCCAACATGTGCGCAAATACGAAATATTTAAGTGTAAAAAGTGAAAGAAAAGTGTTATTTTTTTATTCTATCACATTAATGTGCTAGATGGCAGCACATGTTAAGAAATCGATATTCCAGCCATTTCAAGCCAAATTTATTGGACGTTGTTGAATTCAATTGAAATTATGCTTCCTGTTATTTGAACACCGACGGTGGGGTGTGCGTTTTTGAAATTTCTGATTTGTCAGCACGAAATAAAGTGTCTATTGACTCAGGGCAAATTCGTTAAAAAGAGGCTGGATGTCACATCGGATTTCATTGATACACGCTTTGGCATGGAAAAGTCTAGATTTGAAAGAAACCATGGTTAACCCATGGAAAAGTCATGACTATGAACCATGGAAACGCCATGACAAAACCATGAAGTAACTTTGATGTCGTGGTTAAATCATGGAAATGTCATGGTTAAATCATGGAAATGTCATTATTTATTATTATTATTATTATTGGCATCTAGTCAAGCTAGGACACGTCATACATTAAAATGAATCAGTAATGGTAAAACGATAAGAGTAAAAAAAGTTTAAAAGGCAGCAAAGATGTTTCGCGGTGTTCACAGACAGGCAAATTCCGAGGACAAATTCATGGGGAGATCATGGCAAAATCATGAAAATGTCATGGGGAGATCATGGTAACGCCATGGAAATGTCATTGAAAAGCCATGGATAAACCATGGGAAGGTCATCGATGATCATGGCGAGACAATGGTAAACCCATGGAAATGTCATGGCAAAACCATGGGGAGTCATGGGGATGTACATCCATGGGGCCAAAAGCTCAAGGTTTTTTCATGCAAATTCTATGACTTTTTTGCCATTGGTAAAACCATGACTTTTTCCGTAGTGGACGCAGTGCCATTCCGTTGTGATTCCACGACCGCACCTTTGCCTCTTTGGCCGAGCGTGGAATGACTTCGAAGTCTTCGAAGTCATTCCACGCTCGGCCAAAGAGGCAAAGGTGCGGTCGTGGAATCACAACGGAATGAGATCTTGTATTCCAAACATAGAATAACCCAACGCCTTGCGCTGCACCGCTCTCAGGTGTTGATGTCTACCGATTCGCCGATTGATTATAATTGGCCGCCTCCTGCTTCTGACGTTATCGAAGACCCCTCGCTTAGCCAAGCATTGCCGAGCAAATTACAGGCTGCCATGATCCAGTCCCAATGCCTTCCAGCAGTCCGCCAGTTAAATTTTCTAAGACTGTACATAGACGTGATGCAATCAACAATTGATTGGCGATCTCGAGTTTCGATTTTTTTAAGTTTCTACGCCAAACCATAAAATGGCATCGTGAAGATTGCGATAACATGAAATTTACCTCGGTACCTACACGTGACGCAGTCAACAAAGGAATGCAAATCTCGAGTTTGGAAATGTTTCATGTCTGAGTTAAGTTTTCACCCAAAATCATAAAACGGCATTGTTCATATTGCAGCAACAGAGTGTGGAATAATCGACATTGTAGTGCGGTCCTAGTTGTGATTGAAGGCGCCGTATTAACATCATTGGTCACTACTGGACCATGGCACTTTTTCCTTGAAATACCTTGCATTTCTACTTTGATTTGTTGGATTATGCCAAAAGACAACCATTTTTCGTCGAAATGAAAACATCAATTTGGGGAAACTTGCCATAAACTTGCTTATGATGGATAAAATTGTCCACTCCTGTTTTATATTTGACAGGATCAACAACCTGCGCCCAAAAAGAGAGTGACCATTAAATCTCGAATGGTTACGACGCGAGAGACACCGCGAGAGATACACGGAGGACGCATAAAAGCAGGGCTTGAAAACGCCAGAGCATATTTCACGTCATTGCACATAGGGAGCAGACACTATAATAACTTGGTGTAGTTGATTTGTTCGCGTCCTCAATTTGTGAACTGCTCTTCACTGCGAATAAAGGCTCACCACAGCTGTAGACGATTGACGACCGATTTGATTACCAATGAAAAAACGACGAACAAATTAAAACTTTAAAAAAAACTTTAAAAAAACTTTTTTTAAACTTAAAAAAAACTTTATGAGTGCGACCGAGAACTCCTCAATGTGAATTTTTGTCCAGCGGGATGAAAAAGATTCTCTCCAAAAAACCAGGGCTTTGCATTCTGTAATGTCACGTGCTCTACTGTTCCTTTTGTTGTGTAATTAAATCTTTCCGTATATTTTTCGAATGATATACGAGTTGTGTATTTGTAGTATGTCCTGTAGTGTATTTTTCCTGGATTCATTCTAAATTTTGTAGCTATCGTATATGAATATAAGTTGACCGAAAACAATTTAGATGATGAACTCGTCATTTGACATTGCTAATCAAATTTTATATCGGCTTGTTCTAATCATTTCTGCGACGGGTGATGGTTTAACCTTACTATCGTCTTTTTCTGAGTTGGTCACTAACGAGGAGTTGTCACAGGACTTTTTGATAACCTTCTTATCTCACAGAAAATGAATATGTCCTTCTAACACTCCCGTGACAGCACTTGCAAGTTTTTATAACATTTTTACTCTGCAGCTCCCTCTGAGATAACAAAGGATTTGGGCTATATAAAACCAGGTGAGACCCAATTAAAATCAGGCACCTTATCCCAAAAATATGGCATACAGTAAAAAAACGTCTCACAGTTGTATAGGAATAATTAATAGACAAAGGTTTTTGTACATACAAACATATCACAGGTCCCCAGAAAGGAGAATCGTGACTCCACACATCACCACGGCTACTTTACGCCTTTCTTCGGCGAGAACAGTAAAAGCTGTTTTGGCGTTATAAAGGCCTTGTGTGCCAGAAAATTAATCGATCGGACCTTCCCTATGTGTAGGCCATTCGATATAATGACCGGAAAAGAATACGGTGATTTCTATGGGTATGTTTTGTGCTTTAAGTATACGAAATGTTACAAAAATCGCGTCCGTAAAAACTTGGAATCTATGTACAGCTTCTGAAAGCGCGTAAAAAGTCACCATCTCTATGACCTTCGGTTTGATAGAACACAAATAATTATGGTTTATGCGGTTTGCCATTTGAGTATTTCTTCCTTATCATCATTGGCAAAAATCATGACCACATGGATTTAGAGTCATTTCAGCTTTTTTTATTTTTCAGCAACAGCTGAACATTTCCCACGTTTACTGAAAGGTTCAAGACCAACACTACGCGTGAACTCTCTTGACCCGCGCAGATTAGCAATCCAGATCAGGTGTTGTGGTCAGGCTGCAGGGTGTTCCTGAATCTGCGCAAAATAAATGATGATTCCCAATGTCCATCGGGAGAGTTTAGTTTCCCGTCGCGAAGGTGATTTATGTGTTATTCGAAGGTCATCTGTACTCGCTGATACCGCTCTGTGTGCATTGCTCGAGGATTCCTGGAATATTGCTTTGTTAGTCGAGATGGTGCACTACTCTAACGAAGAGCGTGTGAGATGGTTCACCTGATGGGAGAAAATCACCGGAGTGCAGCAGAGATGAGCCAGGTGTTTTTCACACGCCACGCTGACTGCCCTCAGCCTGCTGTTTCTACAATTTTTATACCTTATGCAAAAGTGTCGTGCAACATTCTCTGTGAAAAATGTCTCGAAAGGAAGTCGGAAAAACATTAGCAAAACAAAAATTTAGCTGCCTTTCACGTGGTACCCCCCGTCAAAGCACCAGCAGAGTGGGTCAAGAGGCAATAATAAGCAAGTCCAGCATTTTTCGCATTCTCCATTCGAAAACAAATAGCGTACTAATACACGCGTTCGATCTGAATGACCCTGTATCACATCGCTTACTTTCCGCACTGCAAAAAAACACAACTCAGGTCAAACGAGTTCACGCGTAGTGTTGGTTTTGACGCAGTTTTAGGTTTGATGTTATTATTATACATATAAAGGTGAGATCCGGGACAACCCGGAACTAAAGACCGCTCGGGCCGAAACCAAGAAACGAACTCGATGGGGTGCCACGCAGCTGGAGGGGGTTGCACTGTTTCGGACTGTATTTTGCACTGTGCCGACAGATGCCAAACAATTTCCCCTAGGAGCCTTGTTTCGACCGGTGTATTCTCTTTCTACATACCTGACCGAGGACATGTTGCTGCAACGGAGAGTTCTCACCAGTTTGGGAGTTTGTTACCGGACCAAACAACCAACGTGGTGGTGAATCGAAAGCTGGAATTGAGAGTGAATACCCAGCGTGGCTAAATTGACCAGTTCACATGATTTCCTACTTGATATTTGAGAGGGGGTCACGTGGAGACGTTTGCACATCCAGTCCGCCGCACCCAGATGGGGTTGGCAGCCCCGTCTGCCGCATCCCAGGTGAGGCGACAGAGTGAATGTACCCGGGAAAACGCGGGTCCAATGGTGGACACAGCAGAGGAGAGGGCGGCAGGTGTTCGCATGGCCTTTAGCGCCGTGCATTTCACGTAGTGATGGGCTATGTTGTGTTGTGTGACTGTTAGTGCCACTCCTTCGCCCTTCAAGGAACACAGGTTTAGACCTTTTGGGACTAGCCTCCTTGCAGACTCGCAGGAGCTTGTGGATGGGGGTTGCTGGGAGGATGGGTGACGCTCGGACCGCTGCCAGCCATTCACCCTAGGCAGCTTGGCTTGGGCTTTCGCACGCACTCCTGTAAAAAATATAAAAATTAAAAAAAACTCCCCCAAACTTATTCCCCACCCGAAGATGTTCCGGCATCTCAGTGGTTCACATGAGACTAAAAATATTGAAATGGAAGTTCACACCAGACCTGTTTTGTTCGGGTCCCACTGTTTATCAGAGGAAGGAAGACTTGTAAAAGAAAAATAACTATAATCAATCCACATTTCAGAGCAAGCGTTACACATACGTTTCAAAAGGAAAGAAGGTCAAAATGTGGATAAAGAAGAGATTATTAATAATTGTTCGTGCATTTCAAACACTCGCATATTAAACTGATGGAAATATGAGCTCTTGGTCATTACTCATCGCCAATGAGCAACAACACTTCATCCATGTTGTAAGGGTAGTCCATCACGAGATACATCAAGGGTAGTCCATCGGAATGGTAGGTCATCACGAGAAACGCCGAACCAGCAATGGTGGAGAGTGGGAAAACCGAAGGGAGGTGAAGGTGAATGACACTTACAGTTTGTTAGGAAAAACCTTGTTGGGAGTCATTATCACGACAGCTCCCCTTGACCTGCCAACTGGAGCAATGGTGATCCCTTACCTTCTGATGTCATTAGAGGTGATGGGTGAGGATTACCGTCAAATTCCCATCGATGGTGTACACAAGGTGACTTGTGAGGTAACCACTTGAACTGGAAAGAAATTACAGGAAAGGGGCTTCCCAATTTAATATTGAAGGCCGCAAATGCAAAAGTGAATATTTCTGCACAGAACGCAAATGGCCACACATATGACAAAGTATTGCGTGTAATGTTCCGAAAACAAAAGACTGAACATTCCTCGCAGTTGTTCTCGGGTTGGCATCCGCTCGATTAATCAAAATTCAAACAGGCATATTTTTACTGAGTTCATACTTTAGTTTTTGGAATCATACTCTTGACGCCCTTACTGAAATTTTCCCAAACAAGAAGCAAACCCGATTTGAATTTAAATTCCAAGCTATGTGTGGGGCATTGAACAACTGACAAAAACGCAAACACAAATTGGACAAAAAGTTCGTGCAAAAAGTTCCAACAAAAAACAAAAAAAATTGATCCACTGGCACTTAGAAAATGCGAAGTACCTGGAACTGATTTTTACATCTTAATTTTTTCTGAAAATGGGAACCGACGTGGTAGATAACCACAAAAATGGTTCGGTAAAGTAATTCTGCAAAAATAACATAAAATAAAATGAGGAAAAACGAACTCACAAATCATTGGCTGCAATGAATCACAAAGTAGGATTTGGTAGGTACTCAGTAGGTAGCTTCGTTGGAAAATTATCAAACTCGGTACAAGGTTTTTGCGGGGTTATTCGCATCAAAAATGACATTAAATGCATCTGCCCTTTTTGTGTTTGGTTTGGCATACACAATCGCAGGCACTTGGACCTTCATGGCACTTGGACCTTCACTAGGACCTTGGACAGAACATGACAACCAGAATTGTTGTAAAATCACCCCGAAAACCTCCCCGAATAATTTTACAATGGTAACATTCTGCTAAAATATGGGAAAGCCCAGGCACAGATAGGCCTGTAACTGAAAAGTGGGTAGGTATTTCAGACATGCTGGGCGAAACTGAAATGCGTTTGAGAAAAATGACTTCATGAGAATTTTACTCACAACAACTGGCAATTTGCTTGTGCAGACAGTAGATATCCCCAAACGAATGAGTAGGTATAGGTACATGGTCATTGGTCACCAAACAAATGTTCGATTGCAAATTTTTTCAGAAGCCAGATTAAAAAAATATTTCGAAATGGTGACAAGGCTTTGGTTGGTACCAAAACGTTTGCATCACACTTATGACTGCATTTTTGTGATATGAACTAAAATTTTTATACATCCGGGTAATAAACGTAAATAGGTACTTACCCCTTGATCCCAGGAAGTGACAACTATGACATAATCCATCAGAATTGAATTTAAACCGTGAACAGAAATCCAAAACCAGAATTTTACAGAATTCAGATTGTGAAGAATTCAAACTACGTAGTGGTACCAGAGATTTAAAAGAATTCTACTATATCAGCTGACATCCTGACCAAAATGTTAACGGAAGTTAAATTTAATGTTGGACTTCTGAACCTGTGTTTTGAACAGGGATTTTTCTCGATGGCAAAATAGAATCTCAAATGTTTGTTCAACGGGGTTTTTAAGGCAGTGCTGAATAGGATGTTTCACCAAATTACAAAAATTTGACCAAGAGGAAAATCCCTGAAAATGCAGTGTGATATGTTGCGCTTTGGACCGAAACCTGACACAAAGCACCAAGTTAGACAATGCACTTCGCAAAAAACCGGGAACGCGTAAATTGTCGCAATTTTGAAAGTCATGGATTCACAAAGCGCAGTTCCGTGCTCAGTGATCACCTCTCACAGACTTGAGAAACAAAATCAGAGAAATTCTTGAAGCGGCGATCGATATCCTGCTCAGATTTTCTGTCGGCCTTTTGGGTGGTGTGGCTCACTGAAAAACGCCAACCCTGCGCTTGACGGAACAAGGTTGTTGTGGGCGGAAGAGAGCACTGAAATCTGCCGAGGCTTGCATCATCCATGTAATTATCGGCAGTTGCGTTGTGCATGCGTTTAAACAAGGCTTTCTTGGAACAAGGCATTTGATTGCTGTCCTGCGAGTGATTCGAGGAACAAGCAGCCAGGCAAACGAACACACACATCGCATGCTCAACAACGAGAAGCCATTTTCAATTGAAGAACTTTTTATGAATTCCTCTGTGATAGACAGAACACTTTTTGACGGGTATTGTTAACTGCTTATCCTGTTATTCCTTTTTAAAAATATATCTCCTAACTTCCCAAATTGTAAGTTATATATAAAAAATTTCACTCCCGAAAAATGCCTATATCCTCACCGCTTTCAATCATAATGCAATTATACGGAAAAAATCGACCGCACAGCTTAAATTCGATTCTGACTGTGCCATGCATCCGATCTCAGCATCCCCAAGGTACCTGCAATCGTAACTCCAATTGGTCTCAGCCGGTAGTCATGCATAAAACGTCCATAAGTCTTTTATTCCCGCAACCATAGGCTATATTGCGCAATTCCCCATGATTTGTTTTGGGCTACAATGCGCTTCCAGTTTTGAGCAGAATTTCTTTCAGTTCGCTTAATGTTGTGGTTGTGGGCGCCTTCAACAGGACGTGGAATTTTATTTCTTCCCGGATACTCTCATGATTCTTGTGATCTTTGCGACTTGACGAGCGTTCCTCGACAATTTCAGATATTCTCGTATAATGTACAAATTGTAAAAGAGATCCGGACCTCGTTCATCGCCGCTTTTTCTTAAAATTCAAAATGTGATTCACGATCTGGCATTTACGATCTGTCTCGAATCGCCTGACGAATCATTCACTGGATTTTTCCGAACTAAAAACATTCAAAGCCTTTATCTTTCTTCTAAATTTATTAAAATCTCCTCCAACTGGGACTGGGAAGGGATAGCTGGAAAAGATCTATATTCATAAGGTCGTTGAGCTGCAAAATATCTGTTATATCGGCTCATTTTAGAATTCCATTGCATATTTCCATGCGCTATCCACGTTTGTGCGTTATATTTTCCAAGGTCCAATAGAGTGGGGCTCAGCTGAAAAGGGGATGTGGTTCGCGCAGCCCATACTGAGTTTCAAACTACGATGTTTGTTGCAGCCTGGGTAGGGGTGCCATTAACCATGGAATTCCGGTGTGTAATTTCGGCAAATCAGGCGACAAATGCCTATGCTCGTTTTGAAATGCGCTACATAACTTCGGATGCATTCAATCGTCTGCATTCCCCAAGCTTCTCCACAATTTCGTATTCTAATTTGAATGCAATTGGGACGCATATTCAACGGCACTGAATCAAGCTTAAGTAATAACGAGTTTACATACCAACGCACACATGACGCTGAGTTGTATTCTCAACTTTCAATCTCCTCTTTTGCTGCTTTTGGTCGATGGCTGCAACATCTGCAGCAGAAATATCAATGAAGGATATTTGAAATAGGTATACTCAGATTTTGGGCTGTTTTTCGACTTGGATACTTTAATTGCTGGTTAAAAACCTCCAGCAATGTTTCTCCGCTCACGATTGTTTATTTCTTGGCAATTTCAATGAAAATATGTCTGTGCGGTTGTATGCTGTTTGGTCCAATACGAGTACGTAAAGCAAGCATAGCGGAGTAGAAGGATATAGTGTGCGCACGAGCGCTTGTTGCGCGTTCCGTCCGCAGGTAGGCGCTGATGTCGAAAGAGGGACGACTCGGCGAAAAGGCCATCCGTTTTGCTTGTGGAACGCCATTTTAAATGGGAATGAATCCAGCGAATTATCTGAGACATTTTCATGCAAACAACCTTGAATTTCATCAGGGAAACCGCGAAGACACCCGTGAATACCCTTAATGATCCCCAGGGCGTTTCGTTTTGGAGCTAGCCCTTGAATGGTGCAAGACATCCGAAAAAGGGGGAGTGATCCTGAAAGTCGGTGACACTTGGAAAATAGACCAGGAACGACCCTGAGTGAGATCGTAGACCGGGAACGACCCTCAGCGAGATCGGGGAAACCCAGAAGACCTCCGTAAGCAACCGTGAAAGGTCACCCAGGGCCGTCCGGTTAGGCGGTGGACACACTAAAAATAGGGAATGATACAAAAAGTCGGCGAACACTAGGAACAGGCCAGGTTAGACCCTGAATTTCGTCGCAGAAACCCGGAAAACCTCCCGGGAGCAATCGTGAAAGGTCACTCAGGGCCGTCCAGTTTGGCTCTATGCCCCCCGAATGGTGGGGGACACCAAAAACAGAGGGAATTATCCATAAAGTTGGTGAAAAACTAGGAAATATAGGCCAGGAACGACCCTGAATTTTGATGGTTGAAGACCATCAAGACCCCCTGGGACAACCCTGAAAGGTCAATCAGGGCCGTCAGGTTCGAGGTTATGAAAACCATATGAAATGATTCTGAAGGCAGGTGGAACACCTCGCCAAGGAACGACCCTGAATTGATAGGAATATCAGACTTCTGGTTACAACCATGAGCTGCATCCAGCAACCATCCAGCAACCATCCAGCAACCTTGCACTAGCGAAATAAACATTCGTCGTCGGCGGTCATTCGAATTTGGCTGGTTGGGTTCGTTTGGGCTGTTTGCGGGCGCGCAATCATTTTCGTTGACCTCAGGACCTCCTCTTCAAAAAGTTTCTACGGTTATACATATTCCTTCTTGAACATTCCTGGGTATTCCTGATTCTTCCAGGAACTTTCAGTCAGGCCTATTCCCGATCCGATTCGGGGTCATTCACGGCCTATCACCAAGTTCTTCACCATCAGGGTCATTTGATGTTTTGATGCTTTTTTAAACTCTTGCACTTCCATCCCTCTTTCTGAAATGTTCAAATTCCTTGTATTTCATGGGATCCCCATCTTTCGGGGGTCATGGCGTCGAACCGGAGGGCCCTAGATAACTGCTCAGGATTTTTATATTGGGCTGAGTTCTGCACCCTCGATCAACTGCGAGAGTCGTCCCCAACAGACTTCCAACTATCGCACTGCATGCTATCAGGATCATTCCTTTTTTCGGGGAGGGGGGGGTCCCCATCTTTCGGGGGGCACAGTTCCCAAAAGGATGTGCGCAAGGTGACCGTTTGTGGTTGATCTCGGGGAGAGGGGAGTTCGGGCATTCCCGATTAAATTCAGGGTAATGTGGCCGTTCCCCGACGATTTCCAAGTGTTCCACCGACTTTCAGGTCGTTCCCCGTTTTTCGGCAGTCTCGCCTACCAACAGGGGGCCATAGCTCCAAACCAGACAGCCTGCGAGTTTCTGTTCAGGGTTGTACCCGGAGGTTTTCGGGTGCTGCCGATCAAATCATTCAGAGTCGTTCCTGTCCGATTTGCAAATGTTTCACCGACTCTCTGGGTCATTCGTGTTTTTCGGGGGCCTCGCCCACATTGTGGTCATAGCTCCGAACAGGACAACCCTGACTGACCGTTCAGAGTTGTTTTCGGGTGGCTATACTGATTAATTATTCAGGGTTGTTCGTTGCCGGCCGATTTCTAATTGTTTAACCAACTTTCGGGGTTATTTCCTGTTTTTCAGGGGGACTCGCCCACCAATTGGGGCCTTAGCAACGAACCGGACAGCCATGAGTTACCGTTTGGGGTTCTTCCCGGGGGTCTCCGGAGTTTTCCGATCTTTTTAAGATCCTTTCTGGCCGATTTTCCAAATGCTTGTACTTCTTTTTGTGCCATTGCCTATTTTTCGGGGTCTCCCACAATTCGGGGGCTGCAGTTCAGAAATGGACGGCCCTGGGTGATCTTTTGTTCCAGAGGTCATTTGGGATTTCCCCTATGTAATTCAGGGGACGTTCCCTGATGATTTCGCAAAAGTTTGGGATTCCCTTTTTGGTCAACAAGCACTGCGACTGACTGCGCGTCGATCTCATCTGTGTCTTTCTCGTCCCTCTTCCGACGGTGGCGCCGCAGTTGCAGCCGAAATCCGCAGTCCACTCTCTGTCCATTGAAGAGAAGCTCCCTGTGCGCACACTATATCCTTCTACTCCGCTATGAAGCAAGTATGCTTTCGTGGTTTCATGTGGTCGTGCCATTTTAATGAAGCTCTATTAATACGAGTTAGTATGTTTTCACTTACAATTTTTCAATTCAATTTTCAACTTTTCCCTTTTTATAACAGAGAATGTGGTCAACATGGATGATCCGCATAATCTTTTTGTCACACCCGGTGGGTTTCACATGAAGTTAATCTTACCAACCAAATGCTCTCAAAAAATGAATGTACTGGTCAATCCAAAGCAAATTCCCCTTACTCGGGCACAGCGATTATTTCCAAACTCTGAGTTTTAAATTCTAAACTTTTTAGATGGGTTGCATTCTTAAAACTTTGGACATTTTTCTAAAAAACACATGCCCGGTAAAGATTATCTCTTTTCATTACGGAAGGAATATTCATATGCCTGAGTGTATTCAAATACCAAGAATGGTATCATCCTACATCATGGGATGCTAATACTTGTTTGCAAACGAAGCTGAAGACAATGGTGTACAGGTATCGACAACATAGCACTGTGACAGGTTTTAGTTTCTATTAATAATAAACGTCTTTATCCCTTTCAAGACCTCCATCACCCGTAGGTGACGGCTAAACATGCTTGGTATATTTTACCTCCCGGTTTTGGACATTTTTGGCCATTTTCAGGTTTTGACCATTTCGGACACCTGTGACTGTTGCCTTTTTGCCCCCCAAAAGCCAGTGTGTGACAATGACCAGAAGTGACCCAAAAACATTGATTTCTAAACCAATGCGAAAAATTCAGGAAATGCGAAATTTTTCAGTTTGGTCTTTTTGGAGTCGCAAGCGGCAAGACAAAAAGTTGGAAAAATTTCAAGGAAAAATTTCAAAACACTTCCCGCAACGCAGAATAGAGGACATTTCACTTTTATTATGACCCGCAATGTGAGGTTTACAACACACTTTGTTTCACTCGAATCGGTTCAGTGAAACGGAAGATACGCGATTTTCCGCTTCGTGATATTCGG
>JASGXE010008606.1:0-16741 GCA_030068105.1 Sinentomon sp. SZTP_YWyxl
TTCGGTTTCGCGTGGTTACTCTTGCGAAACCCAACTGGTCTCCTTCAGCCAAGAGTTATCAATGGACCTGGACCGTGGCAAAAAAGGTTGATGCTGTTATGATCGATTTTTCCAAAGAATTTGATTAGGTGAGCCACCCCATTCTTATGAGGAAGTAGTAAACTTGCATAGGCCTCGATGGTATGTCCCTTCGCTGGTGACAGGGATATTCAACTGGGCGAACCCAGATTAGGTTGATGACGTTCCCTCTGATCGCCTACCCATAAAGTCTGGAGTGCCCCAAGGTATAGTATTCTGGGGCCCTTACTGTTCTTGATCTTCCTAAATGACATAGCTGGCACTGTTAAGTCCAAAATAAGGCTGTTTTTCTGACGATTGTCTATTTACTCAGAACATGACAGCTGTTTGGACTCTGACAGACTGCAAGCTGATTTGTCACTTGTCAGCAATTAAAGAATGGTGCGCGACCTCTTCCATGAAAATGAACCCGACCAAATTTTCGCTTTTTCAGTTTTGCTGTAGTTCGATTAAAGTTAATCATTCTGTGTATGTTCTGAGTGACCAATCATTATCCCCACAACCCTTTTCAAGATACACCTGGAAGTAATTTTTGATCGCAAACTCGATTGGTCGAGGCAAATTGCAGCTGTATACAAAAAAACAAACAGTGCTCTGTATTTAATTGAAAGGAACTTTATTAAGTGTCCCGCTGAAATATGTGGAATATCTCGCCTCAGTTAGGGGACCCCGATTAATTTGCAAATCTGCGTCGTTGGAACGCATCCCATGCCGCACCGCTCGCTTTGAAGTTGGAGACTATCGAAGGCAAAGCAGCGTGTCCACAATGATTTCTCAGCTTGGTTGGCCGACATTGGCTGCCAGGAGAAAATGTCTTCAGCTCTTGTGCCTGTTTCGAGTGCTTTGCGTGACTGGGGGTGGGGGAAACTGCTTGAATTTATTCACCCTCCCTCATTCTATGGCAGGCATGACCACCCTTTACAGATGAGGCCTCTCTCCTTCAAAAAAGATGTTGGGAAATTTTCCGTTCTTTCGCGTACAATCGCTGACTGGAATGTACTTCCTATAACAATGCTCTCCCAGCCATTGAGCATTCCAACTTTTTGGAGGAGATTTCCTGCCTGCGCAGCTCAGAGAGTTCTGAACATTGATGAACTGAACAGTATCTTCTATTCATTCATTTACACTTGTAAGTCGTTTTGATCAATTAACTTTTTATTTCCCTTACATTTTTCTCCCAGCTTCATTTCTTTCTCCTTGCTTGTGTATGCGTTAGAACATTTTTGTTATATGTGTATGATAATGAGGACACCCATAAATACAACGAGAAAGCCCGTCGACCTGTCGGTCGACCTAACTCCAAAACATGAAAATCGCAACATGCAAGTCAAATGTAAGACATTCTCAGGCATTTTATGTGAAGTTGCGCACCCCTGCGCTGTTTCTTCCGTCATGGAAATCGCACATAGCACAGACCACCGTCGCACTGAATCAGTAAAAGGTCTGTTCACGCAAGAGAGTTTTACATTGCTCTATTGGGACAGAAAAGATGCAAATGCCGTCCGCGAGAGGCGCGCATAATGAGGACAAATTTTCTCGGGGAGAATGCCTCCTGCAGATGGTCCGCCCACAAAAAGTTGATTATCTCATGAACCAGATGACGGATTTTGATGAAACTTTTATGCCAGAAAGCCAGAAAATAGACGGTGCCAGGCGTGTGCAGCAATCCCGAACTTTTCACTGGCAAAACTCCCAAAAAAAATCATTGGAGAAAAAAAGTGTCAAAGACAAGATGTGATCATATACCGGGTTCCTGCCACATATTTTCAATGATTCTGCGATTTTTCCGTTGTAACATGGTTTGGGCCTGTGGAAGAGTTGTTGAGGAAGCTTTCCGCTTTCCAAAAACACCAAAATCATTGCATGTTGACACCATTTGGGCATTTATCACGGAGAACGCGAAATGGAAGGGTTTCGACGCAAGAACACACGTCATTATAATTTCGTATTGACGATGCACACAACCACCAGCGTTTCCGTGAGTTTTGCGCAGAGTCCTCAAAATGGAATTTTTTTAAGTTTTGGGCATTCTCCCATGAAAGATGAGCGCAGGCCTGTGCTACACTGAGCGCCAAAAGTTTTCGAATAGGTACAATAAGCAATATGCCGTAGAATCACCGACCTCCTACAAGTCGTGCTAAAAGTCGTGCTACAACTCATGCTTCAAGTCGTGGGAGTCAACCCTCTTGAGATTTCGCTTGAGAAAAGAACTCCCTGAAAATTTCACGACAAGCAATAAGCCGTGGAATAGTCAACCCCTCTTTGAAATGGAAAACTCTTTCCACCTGAAAATTTCACGACGAGCAATGAGCCGTATAATCGCCAACCCCACTGAGATTTCCACGACATCAGCCGCAGAATTGTCTACCCCCTGATATTTTCCTCGCTGTCATCCATGGCATAGTCAACCCCCTGAAAATTTCACGGCAAGGAATAAAACGCAGAATCGCCAACCTCTCCAGAGATTTCCCCTTGAAAATTCTTCCGCATTTGGCCGTGGAATACTCAGGGTGTTGACTATTCCACAGCTGATGGCATGGAAATCTCTGGGGGGTTGGCGATTCTGCGGTTTGTTGCTTGCCGTGAAATTTTCAGGGAGTTGACTATTCCACGGATCTCAGCGAGGAAAATCTGAGTGGGGTTGATTATTCCGCGTCTGATATCGCAGAAATCTCAGTGGGGTTGGCGATTCTGCGGCTTACTGCTTGCCGTGAAATTTTCAGGGGGAAGAGTTTTCCACGTCATTATTGCCGTGGAATTCTGAGGGGGGTTGACTTTCCACGGCTTATTGCTTGCCGTGAAATTTTCAGGGAGTTCTTTTCCACGACTGATTGCTTGGAATATTCAGGGGGTTAATTGAGATTTACACGACGGAATCGAGTACTCCACGGCTCAAGTCCGTGAATTTTTTTTGCATATTTTTTTCCAATCCACTTCCTCAAGCGCGTCTCTGATCGGTTGTTGGGAATTCCAGCCAATTTCAACATTTTTCGAAACCAAACTTAACCTAACCTAACCTAAGTTGACCTATAACCCTATTGCGACCTGAGAAAGAGTTGCGAAGCGGCGGCAAACATGCCAAATGGCAAAAGCGGTGACAAGGCAAAGATGCCAAAATTGATGATCGCGAAAATTCAGACGACGGGGTTGGCTGTTGCGATGCTCCTGTGCGCGAAACTGGATTGGGAAAAAATATGGGAATTTTTTGGGGAAGGTGAGGTGTTGAAAATTCTGCGGGATTGAAGATTCCACGAAACACCGGCTCAGGCCTTTTGTGAAAGGAAGCGGGGTGTTCTATACGGGGTGCCGCGAACACAGAAGTCAAAAACGAGCAAGCGAAACCGCAGTCTGGCTGGTCATAAATGCATGTTGTGTTTTTGTTTGGTTTTTGATCGCGTTGTGTGATTATGCAACCGTCTGGTCGGAGCAGTCGGGAGTTAGGCGATTCGGTTAATAAACGGCCAAGGAAAACACCTCAGGGATCGCCCTGTGGTGTTTTCCCCGAAGGCTCCAGTTTTTTTGTGGAAATTCGCCCCTCCACCTCATGACCCCTGGACCCCGCACGTGAGCGGCTGCCCCCACATTTCCACATCCCCTTCATTTGGGACTGCGCATAAAAATTCCCCCGACATCTTTTCCGGGCCCCCAAATCGCGATGGGCCCGAGCGGCCTCATGTCTTTCAGACAGCCTGATGCGTTTCCTTGCAAAAAAACAAACATTTTTGCACGCATGCATTGCCCATTTAATCAGTTCGCAGAAGAACCAAAATTTTTAAAAATCGGCCAAAAGCTCGCAAAATTACAGCATTTTCAAAAAAAGGAAGCTCGGATGCGCAACCCATGGAGTTTTCTAAAATTCGTCCTCATAGACAGCGCCATGCGGACAGCAGCGGAACTACAATTATTGCCAGAAGGAAGCTGTTTGTGTGAACAGATATTTTATTATCCAGTGAGATGATGCACAGAAACAGTCGTCGATGGCTCCGAGGATGCCGCGTTGCGATGGACGCTCTCTTGCCGCTGTTGTGGCATTCATGTGCTTGCCGGGGACCGGTGACTGGGGCAGAACGAACTGAGGCAGAAGTGGACTGAGGCAGAATTTTTGCATTTTTGGAAGCTGATTTTTTTCATTTCTGCGGGTTAGGTTAGGTCAGGTTAGGTTAGGTTAAGTTAGGACAGGTGTAAGCTACCACCTCCAAGCAAAAATTCCCTCCAAAACTCCCTCCTTTGTCCAATTCTACCTCAGTTCAATTCTGCCTCAGTCCGCTTCTGCCTCAGTCCGTTCTATCCCAGTCCCCCGATCCGCTGCCGTGTGGATGCAGATTGCTGCATAAAAAGGGAGCGGGGAGTGTTGCTGGGTGGTTGCTGACCGATCCCTTCCCCCTCCGGACGTCCAGCTTCTGGTTCTCTTGTCTCGGCGTGCGTGAAGGCTGAGGAGACGCAGAGTGCGAGAACAATCGTGTGGAAATGCATGTTCGTGTGGAACGGCCAAAACGGCAATGATTGCATGACCAATGCTTTGCTTTGTTTAAAAGCTTGAGGTGGAGCGGGCGGGCGTGATGTTCGGCCGCTGTTCATCAGATTCTGATTCTGATTCTGATGATTCAATTCAAAATAAAACATTTGTCGGCCAAGAAATTGTCGAGAGAAATAATCGACGCAGGGGAAACTCGTCGCGGCGACGCGAGTTAAGTCAAGATTTCCGACCGTGTGCTTTCGTCTTTCGAGTGTTGAAGCGTCAATGATGAACAAGATATTCGCATCAGCAATGGTGAGAGAATCTCGCATACTTCGAGAACAGTTTATCTGCACTGAATAAAGATTCTGGAAGCGTGATGCCAAGCAGTCATGATTGTTGACCGCATCTGGCGGCAATGCTGGATAGAAACCGAGCATGCTCGATTGGACTAAATTGGGAATTTGGAAAAATGCGACAGAAGAATAAAACTGACATTTCAAAGCATGAAAAACACGAAGGACTCCAGTAGCGCAATGGTACCGTCGCCGTCTTTTCAGTCGTGAGGGGAAGGTCCCCGGTTCGATTCCAGGAAAGCGAAATTTTTTTCAGAGAGAAAAGAGACAACTCAAAAGATCTGGACGAAACACTTGAATTGATATTTTGTCACCTTCCACGAACTTCCACGAAAAATCAGTCAGCAACATAATCAACGCGCGAAAATCATGAGAGAAACAAACAGATGTATTTCGAGGATTCGGGGATCTGTTTTCCACAGTTGGCCTGCCATGTGACAAAAAAAGCAAAAACCAAAATCATTTTGGTTTTTACAAAGCAAAAAAGCATTTGTAAAAATTTCGGTAGAAAATCGGCAGGAAAACTTATCATGAGGATTTTTCACGGCCTTTGATGCAAAACCTTCAAAGCCCGGAAGAAAATACGTTTGACCTATTTGGTCAAGCTAACTGGTCAGATTACGTTAGGTTCGGTTGGTTCGATCGGTTATTATTTATTATTATTAGGTATTTATGCAATACTGCCCACAAAGGAAATGGTGGCGGAACGACAAAAAAATTCTGAGTCAAGCAGTTAAAAACAATTGCATGCCATGAAATGAAACAAAACGTAACAACACGAAAAGAAAAAAACAATGGAAAAAGGTCACACGTCGGTCAAGAGCTGCATGGTGCGATGCCCAGGGATGCCTTTGCCTTTGTAATGGTGGGGGATACGCAGGAAAGGGAATTCCAGTCTCTTACAGTGCGAGGGAAGAAAGAATTAAAATATCGATTTGTGCTGCAAATGGGGGTTGTGAGAGCAAGACCATTGTCGGTTCTGCGTTGGTTCTTTTTAATTGAAAAACATGATGGTATGGAGAAATTGCAAGAGTGGGTGACAATATCGCCACAGCGGAGTAGAAGTCTAATAGTGTGCGCGCAGAGGCTCTTTTCAATGGACAGAGAGTGGACTGCGGATTTCTTCTGCATCTGCGGCGCCACCGTCGAAAGAGGGACGAGAAAGACGCAGATCAGATGGACGCGCAGTCAGTCTCAGTGCGTGTTTGCCAAAAAGGGAATCCCAAACTTTTACGAAACCATCAGGGAACGTACCCTGAATTACCTAGGGGTAATCCAAATGGCCTCTGGAACAAAAGATCACCCAGGGCCGTCCTTTTCTGAACGTAGCCCCCGAATTTTGGGAGACCCCGAAAAAATAAGCAATGGCACTAAAAGAAGTACAAACATCGGGAAAATCGGCCATATACGACCCTGAAAAGATCAGAAACCTCCGGAGACCCCCGGGAACACCCTAAACAGTAACTCATGGCTGTCCGGTTTGGAGCTAAGGCCCCAATTGGTGGGCGAGACCCCCCGAAAAACAGGAAATAACCCAAAAAGTCGGTGAAACAACTAGAAATCGGCCGGGAACGAACAACCCTGAATAATTATTAATCAGTATTGCCACCCGAAAACAACTCAGAACGGTCAGTCAGGGTTTTCCTGTTCGGAGATATGACCACAATGGTGGGCGAGGCCCCCCGAAAAACACGAATGACCCAGAAAGTCGGTGAAACATTTGCAAATCGGACAGGAACGACTCTGAATGATTTATTTGATCGGCAGCACCCGATAACCTCCGGGTACAACCTTGAACAGTAACTCAGGTTTGTCTGGTTTGGAGTTATGGCCCCCTGTTGGTTGGCGAGACTGTCGAAAAACGGGGAACGACCTGAAAGTCGGTGGAACACTTGGAAATTGTCGGAGAACGACCACCATCACCCTGAATTCAATCGGGGATGCCCGAAACCTCCCCCCGAGATCAACCATGAACGGTCACCTTGCGCACATCCTTTTGGGAGCTGTGCCCCCGAAAGGTGGGGACCCCCCCCCCCCCCCGAAAAAAAGGAATGATCCTGATAGCCGGTGAGACAGATGGAAGTCTGTTGGGGACGACTCTCGCAGTTGATCGAGGATGTGGAACTCAGCCCCAGGGAAAAATCCTGAGCAGTAACCCAGGGCCGTCCGGTTCGGCGCCATGACCCCCGAAAGATGGGAATCCCATGAAAAACAAGGAATTTAAACATTTAAAAAAGAGGGACGGGAGAGCAAGAGTTTGAAAAAGCATCAAAACATCAAAATGACCCTGATGGTGAAGCACTTGGTGATAGTCGGAGAATGATCCCGAATCGGATCGGGGATATAGGCCTGACTGAAAGTCCCTGGAAGAATCAGGAATACCCGTGGGAATGTTCAAGAATGAATAGGAATAACCATAGACACTTTTTGAAGAGGAGACCATGAGGTCAACGAAAATGATTGCGCGCCAGCAAACAGCCCAAACGAACCCAACCAACCAAATTCGAATGACCGCTGACGACGAATGTTTGGCACCTCATGGTGTAACCAGAAGTCGGATATTCCCATCAATTCAGGGTCGTTCCTTGGTGAGGTGTTACACCTGCTTTCAGAATCATTTCATATTTTTCATAACCTCGAACCTGACGGCCCTGATTGACCTTTATTGCCCTCAGGGGCCAGGGGGTCTTCATGGTCTTCAACCATCAAAATTCAGGGTCGTTCCTGGCCTATATTTCCGAGTGTTTCACCAACTTTTTGGATAATTCCCTCTGTTTTTGGTGTCCCCCACCATTCGGTGGCCATAGAGCCAAACTGGACGGCCCTGAGTGACCTTTCACGATTGCTCCCGGGGGTTTTCCGGGTTTCTGCGACTAAATTCAGGGTCTAACCTGGCCTGTTTCCCAGTGTTCGCCGACTTTTTTGGATCATTCCCTCTTTTTAGTGTGTCCCCCTCCAAACCGGACGGCCCTGGGTGACCTTTCACGGTTGCTTACGGAGGTCTTCTGGGTTTCCCCGATCTCACTGAGGGTCGTTCCTGGTCTACGATCTCACTCAGGGTCGTTCCCGGTCTATTTTCCCAGTGTCACCGGCTTTCAGGATCACTCCCCCTTATTCGGATGTCTTGCACCATTCTACTTCCATAGCTTTAAAACGAACGGCCCTGGTGATCATTCAGGGTATTCACAGGTGTCTTCGCGGTTTCCCTGATGAAATTCAAGGTTGTTTGCATGAAAATTTCTCAGAAAATTCGCTGGATTCATGCCCATTTACAATGGCGTTCCTCAAGCAAAACGGATTGCCTTTTCGCCGAGTCGTCCCTCTTTCGACATCAGCGCCTACCTGCGGACGGAACGCGCAACAAGCGCTCGTGCGCACACTATATCCTTCTACTCCGCTATGATATCGCTAAGTAGCTTAATTCTGCGCTCTCGTCGCTGAGCCAAAGGGGTTATGCCGAGTTCTTTCAGGAGACCGGAAACACTGACATTGCGTTCGAAAGATCCCGTGATCATTCTCGCAGCTCTCCTTTGGATCATTTCCAAGTTAGAAATATCCGCCTGAGTAGCAGGGTCCCACACTGTGCACGCGTATTCCAGGATTGGCAAAACAGAGGAAATGTATGCTTTAAGCTTGGCACGGCGGAAAGAATGCCGAATATTTCTTGAGACAAACCACAGGGCCTTACTGGCTTTTTCACAAGTGAACCGGACGTGATCTTTCCATGACAGATCGTTGGAAATTAAGACCCCCAGGTACTTAAATTGCGAAACATTTTCGATTTTCCTGTCATTAATAAAGTATACTGTATCATTCAGGGCATTATTGGCGCACCGGGTAAACGTCATGGCTTTGCTCTTGGCTGAATTAACCTGCATTGCCCAGGCATCGCACCAAACGGAAACTCGGTTGAGGTCCGACTGCAACATTCCGGTGTCTGCAGGAGATTCAATTTTACGGTAGAGGACAACGTCATCGGCGAATAAGCGGATGCCAGATGTAAGCCCATGGGAGATGTCATTGATATAAATGAGGAACAAAAGTGGGCCTAGCACACTTCCCTGCGGGATACCAGAGGAAACGATCGACTCAGTGGAAGTGGCTGATTGCACTGACACCATTTGGGTCCTTGACTCTAAAAAACTGGCTAAGAGACTTAGAACAAACGGAGGGAAGCCCAGGCCCTGGACTTTGGCAAGGAGTTGGTCGTGGGGGACAAGATCGAACGCCTTGGTGAAGTCAAGGAAAACTGCATGAGAGGAGTAGCCCATATCCAAGTTCCTACCTATTTCATCAACAAGTAAAAGGACCTGAGACTCACATGACATGTTCTCACGAAATCTCTCGGTGCGGGTGGAGAATTTTATTGTCTGACAAGTATTTCCTGATGTAGGTAGCCAATATTTGCTCGAAGATTTTGGAGGAAATACAAGTGAGGGAAATCGGACGATAACTCTCTGGTCTGTTAAATGACAAGCCTTTTTTCAAAATTGGAACCACCAAGGCTTTTTTCCAGTCATGTGGCAGCTCACCAAGTTGCATGATTTGTGAGAAGAAGGTCACAAGAGTGACACTCATTGCGGGGGCAAGTTCTTTGAGTAAGCGGCCCGGCAAGCCATCAGGACCCATGGCCTTCTTGGGATTGATACTGTTTAGAAGCTTCCTGACACCTGCGGGTGAGATTTGGGGCAGGGAATGAGTAGGAGTTTGAGGAGGAAGGAGGAAGGCACGTTTGGGAGAGAAAACGCTTGAAAAATAATTGTTTAGGACATTGGCTGTCTCACAAGGGTCGATTGCCATCGTACCAGTCGGAGTGATCAAGGCTGGGACGCCATTGGACTAATTCAGCGATTTTAAATACTGCCAAAATTTCCTGCAATGCTTGTCCTCAAGGGTATCACTGATGAATGTAGTCATAAGTTTTGAGTTAAGATCTGCGCATTCAGTTCGCAGCTGGCAATAGTTGTTCCGATCAGAGATGGACCCGCAGTTCGTCTGAATTTGGCATGGGCTCGCCGTTTTGCTTGCAATAACTTGTTTAACTTGTGGTTTACCCAACGAAATTTGGAATTTACTTTAACCCTTCTTGCAGGCAGTGCTTCATAAAAAGACCTGAGGGTGTCCCTAATTGTTAACCAGGTGTCATTAACGGGCCTGCTTTTTATTGATTTTTCGGTCAATAATGGGGTTGTAAGTAAAAATTCATTCCAATTTGTCCAGTTGACTGCAGAATAATTTACAAACACCTTTGCGATCTTTTTGTTGTTTCTCTTGGGCTTGTTGATCAATGTAAGGACCACAGCTTCGTGATCGGCTAAGCCAGGGGTAACATCAACTGAAACTCCGACTACTGAAAATTGACCATTGCAATGTCGAGGAGGGATTTAGAAGTAGGAGTTATACGTGTGGGTTTGTCTACCATTTGATGAAAACCAAAAGTATTTAGAATGTTCTCCAAGCATTTATCATTGTTATTTAGAGGCGCAGTGGGGACTGGTGGCCCGGGTTTCAGGCTAAAGGCAAAAAAATTTGGGCAATTAAATCTCCACACACAAGAATTTTATGGCCAAGAGATTATACATGTGCTCTAATTGAGTCGTAGAGGTCAAGAAGGATTTGGTCATTGGAGGGTAAATTCGGGGGCAAGTATACACAGCGGCTAGAAAAACTTGATAGTGTTTGCCAAGGTCCAGGGAACACCACACAATTTCTAAGGAGCTGTCCTCGCGCAAAAACTACTCTGCAGGGAGGCACTGAAGAGATTCATGAACGGACCCCAAGATCCCTCCACCGCGGCGCATTCCGCGCCTGTCACACCTAAAAATCTGAAAATCGTTTGGAAAGACCTCGGAACTGCAGACATCGGGCCTCAACCATGTCTCCGTCAGAACCACGATTTTGATTTTCTTGGAATTCACAAATGATAGGAGGTCGACACGCTTTTTTAGACACAAAATGGATTGGCAATTGATTATTGCACATTTAAAACGATTCAATGAGAGCATCATAGCAATTTCTTTCTGTTGATTGGCAGAGGCTAACCAAGGAGGTATCCCTGCCCCCACCATCACAACTGACGGATCACCGCTAGCCATCCCGCTCGTGCTGGATTGCTCTGTCGGAGCAGGATGGCGAGCAGTGACCGCAGCTGGGTTGGGTGGGGAAGGTAATCCCAAGAGGGAATCAACTGAAAAAGGTGTAGAAATGGTTTTGAATGCGGACAGCTTAACGGCAGGAGCTGGCAAAAAATGTTGATTGACAGAGGCTAACCTAGGTGGTATCCCTGCCTCCACCATCGCAACTGACGGATCACCGCTAGCCATCCCGTTTGTGCTGGATTGCTCTGTCGGAGCAGGAAGGCAAGCAGTGACCGCAGTTGGGATGGGTGAGGAAGGTAACCCCAAGGGGAAATCAATTGAAACAGGTGTAGAAGACGTTTTGAATGCAGACATAATAACGACAGGAGCTGGCAAAAATGCTGATTGACAGAGGCTAACCTAGGTGGTATCCCTGCCCCAACCATCACAACTGACAGATCACCGCTGGCCATCCCGTTCGTGCTGGATAGCATTGTCGGAGCAGCAAGGCGAGGAACGATCGCAGCTGGGATGGGAGGGGGAGGTAACCCCAAGAGGGAATCAACTGAAACAGGTGCAGAAATGATTTTGAATGCGGACATGTAAAAGTTATCAGGTGGCAAAAAATGCTGATTGGTAGCGGCTAATCCAGGTGGAAACCTTGCCCCCACCATCTGAAATAACGGAGCAATGCCGGCCACCACGTTCCTCAAAGAGGAACTGAAAACTTTCTGCTGATTTAGAATTACAGAATACGCCGAAGGCGATATACTGCTTCTATCTTTTGTGGAAAAGGCTGGACACATTTGGGATGTCGGGGTGGCAAAGTTATTTGATAAACTTAAAGTAGGCCTCAGACGTTCAAAAGGGGCGTTAGGGAGCGCAATCTCATCAACATCATCAGTCAACGCCCGTGGGAATTCACTGGAGTCAATGGGCATGTCTGGCCCCTCGTCACTTGTGATCGCCACGCCGCTGCTCAAGCGAATTCGGGCGTGCGAAAACTGCAGCGAACTACTCGCAGGTCGTTGACCGATGTTGTTGTTTGTTTGACTTGCCTCTGTTTTGCGAAGTTCCAGCAAGGAAATGCCAATGGCAAAAAAGCAGAGTGATAAAAATTGCGAGGATGAAAGGTACTCGTACAATCATGATATGAAAACTGATTTGAAAAAATCCGGTCCAGCATTTGGCCAAGCTTACACAGTCAGGGGTTTGAGTCATTTCCACTCCAGTTCCTATGTCCGCTGAAATTCGGAAGCACCATCTTATGGAGAAGACGCTGGATGAGGATGGCGACATGACTTAATTCCAATGGTCCCAGATGGACGAAATCGCGGCGGTACCACTGTGAATTCAGTATGAAGTTGGGATCGCAAAACTTGCAGCCGGAATACTGACAAACGGAAGCCATTATGCGATTTAGGTTATAAACTACGTTGTCGGGCACATCCACTCTTTTCAACACGGAAACAACGCCAATTTCAGCATTTGGTGCCTTTTGAGACACTAGCTCAAAGAGCTTGGTTGGGCTTCGCAACACTTCACACTCACTGTGACCCTGGCAGAGGCCATTTGAAGCCACATGAATTATTACCCGCCGAGTTCGGGCATTTAGGATCGTGATGCACTTAGTAAATGACATCAAGTCATACCTTGGCACCGGGATGGCGGATTAGATTAAGTTTGTATGTTTTTAAGATAGGATGGTTTTTTAAAATCGCATTGATTCAACCTCGAATGTTTTCGAGGTCGAATTTTCGGATTTAACGCCACTCGGACTGGAAAGTATATTTTCACCAGGGTGTTCCCCGTTCCGAGGGACATTCCCGCCCGTCTGTCAGGGCGTTGTGGTGAAGTGGTTGGCACTTTCGTGTTGCGCCGAGCAATCCCAGTTTTTTGGACTAAGGCCCCGTGTGTTTTGGCGTGTTTGTACTAATCGGACCAGTGGGCCCGAAGGGCCCACTAGTATTTATTATTGGCCAGAATAAATCACTCGTCGAGAAGTGCCTCTCCGTCTCCTTCTAACAGAGACGAGTAACTCCGAATAGTGACGAAAATATTATCCCGAGAGAAAACTGAATAAAAAATCCCCAAATGTAAAACCCAGCAGAGGCTAGAATAATCTCGCATACGATGAGAATAAAGTCCCAGTGACGAGAGAAATCCTTTCAGTGAAAGGACAGGAGTGTCGAGGTGATGAAAAAACTGTTACATTGAGAAGTGATTCGTTAGTTGACTGGACAATCTCCTCCGAAAGAAGTCGGCGTTGACGAACCTAGCGACAAAATCCAACACGAACACCGTAACGCACACATCGTCCACTGCAGTATTCCACAACCGCCATACGTGAAAACAAATAACTTCCTGACAGCAAACAAGTCCTTCAAAACACCACACATTTCGACGAAATGCATTTCATGTCGATCTCACAGGAAAAAACATTCTCCACGATGACACCCCCATTCACACTCAAATTCAGAAATCAGATAACATCCACCCCACTGATAGACCGAACACTAACAGCATGCCAAGAAGCACACAACGAAATACAACATATTCACAATCCTATGGGTGCATTCGGGGATTTTATTTATCGGGAAACAACCTCTTCGAACCCACTCAATTATTGACAGAGTTGTGCCATGTAATTTCAAATCTTCCCGTGTCAAATATTGCAACATAGCACCTTGAAAATTACTTGGAAAATTACCCGTGTAATTGTTAACCCTTTTGAAAATTATATGGCATTGTCCGTGTAAAACCCCCTGAAAATTACATGGTACCGTGCAAATTCAGCCCATCTGAAAACTTGATGTGTTATAGATAGTGTTATAGAATCTCTGAAAATATCACGGCGGCACTGTGTAATTGTTTGCACGCCTGAAAATTATGTGGTAGTAGCCTTGTGATAGCTAGTTCCCCTGACAACACGACATGCCCGTGAAATTGTTAACTCCCCTGGAACTAAAATACAGTAACCGTGTCATATAGGTACCTCCCTGAAAAATACAGGGCAGCAACTCGTGTAATTGTCAATCCCCTAAAAAATTGAATGGCAGTCGCCACGTCGCAGATAATTTCCCTTGTATATCATACAGAAGCACCCGTGTAATTGTTAATCCCCAAAACTTTTGTGTGGCCGTGTCCTTTTTATAGATTCACCTGAAATTACCCAACATACCCGTGAAAGAGTTAACACCTTAAAACTAAATGACAGTGACCTTGTAAAAGTTAATCACCACCGGCGTACCCTTAAAGCTTTTGCTCACCTGAAAATTACATAGTACAGTCCAGCTAGCGCCCGAAAGTTTAAAGACATGACCGCGCATAATTGATAAACCCCTGAAAACTCCAGACAATGACCGCGTCAGAGCTAACCTCGTTATGTCGAGAGTTATCCCCGTTATTTAGAGTTATCCCCTGAAAACATACATGGCCGAACCTGCGTAATTGTTACAAGTCGCTGAAAATTACATGCCAAGCAGTGCCCGATATTAATCACCAACCCCTCAGAATTGCTTGACATGTCCGTGCTATCGTTAACCCCCTGGCAATTACAAGGCACCACCATTTTGTGTGTGGTAACCCCTTGAACATTACGCGAGAGCCCGTTCAAATGGTTGCTGAGTTAGTTTTTTTAGTTCGTCGTGAAAAATATGGAACTTTACAGGCCGTTTATAGTTCATTAAAGATGTTTCTTGAACTTTGCATTCAGAGAAGATGCAAACTATATTTATGGAACATTGAAAAACAGCCTTTGGGTTCTGGATTTCTTTAGATTCCATTGCAGAAACCAAATGACCGGCAAAATCGGTAATTTACAGCAATTTTTGCGATATAACTTTGCAGCACTGTCTAAGCATTGTCCGCACTAGCGAAAGTGACCGGAAATTCTAATTCTGTTGCGCCCATGCGTTGGATTGTTAAGATTCTCCATTCCCCATAACGTGATCCTGTCATCATTGCAATCACAATCTTTCGTCTCATCATTGCAATCACAATCTTTCGTCAGACGCTCAGGCGGGTGTCGTCGATCTCTCGGAGTTTACCGCATATTTTAATGTGAAATCGAGATGTTGTTCCTTACGAACGTTACTGCGAACTCAATATCTGACAGCAATTTTGATAAATAACGACGTTATCAATTGTTTTAGAACGAGTTCTGGCTTACAAATTCCCTTTTACTTTATGATGCGTGGAATGACGAGATAAACGATTTTGGAAAGATATTTTGGCAACTGTTTCTTATTATGTGCTATTTTAAAGCGTGAGTTGAACATTATTTTCGAAAGATGTTTGGATCAGTGGTTACTCTTATACGCAATTTGGAAACTCGAATTAAATTCATTTGCCAAGGTTTGCGGATTACTGCTCTCTGGAAAATATTTGGAAGCTCTAGTTAAATCCAATTTCAAGCATCATTACGTCGGTACAGCTGTGTATAGAATTTGCATGAGTTCAAAAATTACACGGGAACTGTCGTGTAATTTTCGGAAGAGTGCCATGTGTTTTTCAAGGGGGGGTATTTCTTTTTCGCCGTCATGTAGTGCAATTTTCAGAGGGTTGTCTTTGACAGGTCACTACGAATGTAATTTTCGGGGGGTTTCTTGCACGGGTGCTATCGTGTAATACACATTTACACCTGCAATTTTCAGAGGATTGTCGAGTATATAACAGGGGCACCACAACGTAATTTTCAGGGCGTTTCTTGCATCAGAAGCCTCAAAATTCATCAGACGCCTCAGAATTTCTTGCATCAGAAGCCTCAGAATTCAATGCGTAAAAGTATGCAGGCAAATGCACTTCTCTCAATGAGTCCTTTGCAACCGGATTTCTGATCCCGTGATGATCGTCCTGGATCAGTCATGGCAGTAGAATTTCTGGTTAACAGCCTGAATCCCCATTTGCGCCAGGATTTCAACGAGTCGATTCCTCGTTAAAGTCACTTCCCAGCGCACCAACAGCACACAATTTGGCTACACCAAACCCACTTACCATTTTTTCAAACTGACCAATAAACATTCACATGTCGGTATGGTCCGAAGAATGACTGCCGTGTTATTTCAAGACAATAAAAGCAACTGGGTAATATCTGTGATGCGACGGTTGTTTAAACCCAATCCAGCACACACATTGACAAACCTGTCCAATCATCACGCACACCCAGCGAATCCCAAGAAATGGGTAAAGAGCCACTCAAGCACCACAAAGAGTTCCTCTCTAATCGAACCGAACCCACCATCTCACAACCACCAACAGTTACAAATGCACACCAACCCACTATCACCTCACCAAACTGAAACAGATACCTATAACCTATTCACATTCATTAGTGTTAAAAAATGGACCGATTAGTCAAACCTTGACGGTGCCAACCGTGACACCTAATTCGC
Organism: Sinentomon sp. SZTP_YWyxl; assembly: GCA_030068105.1. Lineage (NCBI taxonomy): Eukaryota > Metazoa > Arthropoda > Protura > Sinentomata > Sinentomidae > Sinentomon > Sinentomon sp. SZTP_YWyxl. Next base: position 16,361 of record JASGXE010008606.1, read on the forward strand.
CAAATCCGGATGTCTCCACATCATTGATAGGAGAAAATTAACAACTGGTTCGGACTATACCTCAAAACAGCCAACCAGTGAGAGAATTCTGCAACAAATATTCACACCCATCCATGGCCCACTGAACCACCTCCATGTGTGCCAAGACATTGACGATCTCCCAATCCCCGAACAGTCCGAATATTTTCCACCGCGTTTCATCTTCAAAAAGTGAAGCTTGATACTGTTAGAGCGGAACGATCTTTGGACTTGACATTCTTTACGTATCGTGCATGGCCCCAGAAAATCACTGATTCAAGTTGGCATAATGATCGTTCTTCGACCCCGATTTCAAGTGGGGCCTGGAAAAGTAATAAAATTTCAATTTTCAAACTTTGCGTT
>JASGXE010008607.1:0-16016 GCA_030068105.1 Sinentomon sp. SZTP_YWyxl
AAGGATCAAATGCGTTGGGATGGAATATATGATGGTTCTTTTGGCAGCAACTTGTTGTTTCGGGCCAGGGTGGGTGCTCTAGAAACTGCGAGACGGTTGCGTTGGGTGGATGGGAAGGAGGAATGCAGGCTCTGTGGGGCAGAGTCAGAGGACTTGTGCCACATATTCCTGAGGTGCAAGTCAATGATTGAAGAGAGACGTTTTTCTGGGTGGATGGATGTGGACAGGGGTGTTCACAAAGAGCAGGAATGGGCAATTGTTCGTGAACGACTGGGAATAGGGAGGGAGAAGGAATCAGACCAGTGGGTAGAACATGCGAAGCAAAATCTCGTGAAGTGGAAGGGAAAGGTTTCTGCTGCCTAGGAGTGAGGGTGGTTGGAGATTTTTTGGATGGAAATTTTGGATTGGAGATGGAATCACCTCACAGCTACAGCAGTTATGTGCAACTGTTGATGGCGGAACCGCTGCACCTGTTGGTCGCATAAATTACAGGAGGCTGGCCCAGTTTCTGACTGATGTGGATTGGGAACCTGTTCACCACTCTGTTGACTGTCAGGCAGCACTTTTGCTTTTTTATCAAATTGTGCATGGGGCCATACAGGCATCACGCTTTACACCTCATGTTCACAGCAACAAATTCAGCAAACTTCTGCTGGTTCCTTGGGTAACTCCGCAAATAGCTGAACTTATAATTCGCAGAGATAATATTAAAACTAAGGCCTATCGTAGGCCATACAACATTCCATTGCAAACTAGAATGAGTCTGCTTTCTAAACAGATAGATGAAATGCTTTTAAATTCAAAGAAGATGTATTTCTCTAAAAGACTGAGTGACTCCAAGGATGCCAGATCCACATGGCAGGTTTTGAATGAAGCTGTCAATAAATCTGTTCCTGGCCCTCACAAGTTTGCTCTTAGTGCCCCAAATGACTCAATTATTACTGATGGTGTCCAAGTTGCAAACATGTTTATGGATTATTTTTCTTCTGTTGCTGTTCAGAATGTTGTTGTTCCTGATTTAAGTTTGCTAACAAATGTTCCTTGGAATAATTATTCAACCTTTTTGTTACCTTGTAGTGTTTCTGAGATTGTAAGGTTAATCAATTCTTTAAATAGCACTGCAGCCGGAACTGACAACATTAGTGCAAAGATGTTCAAGGAGAATGCAACTTCTCTTGCACCTCCAATTGCACGAATTATAAATTTGATGTTCATGGATGGTGTCTTCCCAAATGAACTAAAGGAAGCCATGTTAGTTCCAATTTTTAAGAACAGTGGCAAATTGACTCAACCTTCAAACTATAGACCCATTGCTATCCTGCCAGTTTTGAGCAAGCTATGTGAAAAAGCCATTCATTCTAGGCTTTTGAGTTTTCTTGTTGGTCATTCATTACTTTCTCCACGCCAGTTTGGTTTTATTCCAGGTAGGTCAACTCAGGATGCCCTTTGTGTCATCACCGATGCCATTAAATCCCAGCTAGATGTGGGGCGGCGTTGTGTGGCCATTTTTGCCGATATTTCTAAGGCTTTTGACTCTGTGGATCACCGGACTCTCCTGTGTAAGCTTTACCGGTATGGCATTAGGGGCGTTTTTTCCAAACTAATCACATCCTATTTATCGGGTCGAAAACAGTGTGTTAAGGTAGGATCTTCCTTGTCCCGGTGGACTGTTCTAGACCGAGGTGTTCCTCAAGGAAGCATATTAGGTCCTTTACTCTTTGTAATTTATTTAAATGATCTATTGAAATATTTGTCTCCTCTGACTGTTGCTTATGCTGATGATGTGTCTGTAGTTGTATCTGGTTTTACTGTTGATGATGCCCTACATCGTGCTAGGATGGCTGTTGAGCATTTGAACCATTGGTGTATTTGTAATGGATTGTCATTGAACTTTCTTAAAACAACTTTTGTCAATTTTGGTCATCACACAACAAATGGCCCCCCATCTCTTTCATTGCGTGTTGGCAATCAAATTGTTCACGAAGTTCGGTCTTCAAAGTTGCTTGGGTTAGTTTTAGACTCAAAGTTGGACTGGGGCATCAATATGGAACTTTTAGCAAAGAAATTATCCTGTGGTTTGTACATGCTTCGCACTAGCAGAAACTACCTTCCAAGAGATTGTGTTTTCTTGCTCTACCATGCATACTTCGTTTCACATCTATCATATTGTGCAGCTATTTGGGGAGCTAGCATACTAAAAAATATCAAACCCATCAGTATACTGCATAAATCAGCCCTTCGCATTGTTCTTGGTCTTCCCTTCCATTTCCCCATGAAAGAAGTGTTTAAGTCTTGCAGATTGTTCAACACCTATCAAGTGATATATTTCCAGATCTTGTTGCTTGTTTATAAACATCTGCACTTTTCCCATTTTTCCTCCTGCTGGTCTACACCTTTACTTGCCGTTAACGAAGGCAGTGGTCTCCGAACAGACAGTTTACGGTCTGCAAACAAGAATTTTTTAAGAGCAAAGAGATACAGAACTTCCCATGGCAGGTACACTCTTGAGGCCTGTGGCTATCGCCTTTGGAATACTCTCCCTGTATCCATACGGTCATGCCCTAGCTTTGAAATTTTCAAACGCTCCCTTAAAAAGGTCATGTTGGACCAACAGTTGTTTTATGACCACCAGCCTTGTTAAGCAAATGATATTCTTATATGTTCTGATCGAATTACAGTTAATTATTGGTTACCTGCTCTTTCTTTATTTTTATTTTTCTTCTGCTACCTTCTAGGCAGTTTTGATGTTAAAATTCTTGTGTTTCTTAGTTGTTGATTTGCATTTGCTAAATTATTGGTTCTTTTGGATGAAATGAATAATGATATGGTCCAAGCAAAGATATTCATTGTTGTTCATTTATTAGGTAGTCAGTTATGTTTTGGTCTCCTGAACCTGTTACCAACTCGGTCAAGTATTCCCACTCACCATTCCGAAGTTTAGGAAAGCCATTTGGCTTTTAAACCTCCCATTACCTGTATGGGTATGGCAATTAGGTGCCCATGTGTACCAGCTGGCTGTTAATGCTTCTCACTGCATTTGATTTGCCAGGTTTTGTCGATTCGACTGTTACTCAATGGCTGTTAATGAAATTTTGCCTAGGGAAGGAAGGAAGGGAATGAAGGGACTAGGATGGGGAACAGAGGTTGCATCGGTAGGTAGCAACTAGCATCTGATTGCTTATACCATAATCGTAAATTAGTGCTTGCATGTGACACCTCTTGCTTTCCCCTTCCTGTTCCTTTTATTTCTTTTCTCTGCTTTTAAACCTGCTACTGTAAATTTAAAGCCCTACTTTGGGCTTCCATTTACTGGGTTTTCCAATTACAATGCATTTGATAAGTCTCGTTTTAAGTCGTCTGACCAACCAGTTAAGAAAGTTGCTGGAAATCCTTCCAGGTGGGTACCTGTGTAGGTGCCTACCTAGGTGGGTAAATAGATAGGTGCCTACCTGGGTAGTTGCCTACCTACCTGCCTTGTACCTACTGAAAATCTCTCTGAATAGGTATTTCTCGTTCCACTTGGGGATGTGAGCCGAGACTGCTCCCAAGCTCAGAGGGAATTCAGAATTCTTTTTTAACAATGAAAACTCGGTCGAGAACTTAATTCTCGGCATGGAAATTAAAGTTTTTCTGTGCACTTAAATGGAAGAGTGTTAAGAGTTCTCTGTTTATGTCTTCGGGTGGAGCGGGGTGTAGGTAGAGTTCCTCCCACTATCCAGTTTGTTCTTTTCCAGATTGATACTGTATGTAGGTAGGTGGTTTCATTGTCATGTTCTTTACTGATATTTGTATTCTTATTTCTTCTTCCAAACTTGCGTTGTGCTGCTCCTTGCAATGCAACACCTTCAAATTTTAATCTAGGGCAAACTATTTGTGATTTCTGACTTTGTTTCGAGTTTGGTGAACTGCTTCTTACATCACATCATACTGTCCATTTTTAAATCAACTGGATGCTGCAAAATTTCGGCACCTTGACATCGTCATTGATTCCTGATGGATGAATGCTGCATGCATCGATCACCACAAACGTAAGTTTGGTTTGATTGTCCATATTGTTTACAATACTTGTAACTTTCACCAATTACATTTCTCCCTGGCATTTCATGATTATACTTGAGTTGAAATTTATAAATTATTGTGTGCACTGGACAACTTTCTTATTTTCCCATTAAAATTAAATAGAAAAAAAAAAAAAAAAAAAAAAAAAATTTTGTTTTTCTTTATCTATTTTTTTCGGATCCGATCTGGTGCATTGCCACGGGGTTGATATATATGAGGTTTGGGAAAGGGTCAGGGACCCATGCCCAGACCTAAGCCGGGAACCTGCCCGGAGACGGCGGCCCATGCTGGCGGCCCCCCACTGCGTGGTCAGTGCAAAACCTTTTTCACGCAGCTGGGAAGAGGGAGTGTGCGTACTGCTGGCGAACACCGCTGGTGCTTCCGTGACTCCCTGCGCTATAGGTATTAGGTATAGGTATCAGACGCTGCTTTCAGCAGGTTATTATGCCACGAGGCAATCGTCAATGGAGAACAGCAAGTTCTCACATATGACAGCAAATGTCATCATATACCTGGGAACGGGAAGGGAGGGAAGGGAAGGACACGCGACCGTCGGCTGCAATATTCGTAAGGATAGGAAAGGGTAAGTAAAGGAAGGAGGGGTGAGGAGGGTAGATATAGGACATATCATCGGAATGTGGACGAGGCCTAGTCATATAGCATTCAATACAGGCACACAACAGTCATACACACGCGACCCAAACAAGACCTCCCCTACCATCAGCATCAAGCCTGCAGCATTAACCAGCACACACGCACACCACAACATACCCATTCGCAATCTCAAATGAAAATATGCAAAAAAGCGAATAAAAGTTAGACATAGGTAGGTGAGAGAAAAGGAAGAAGGTAGGGAAATGACAAAATGAAGAAACAAAGCCAACAACATGAGATTAGATAGAAGAAAAAGAAGTAGAAGATAACACAGTTTGACCCACATAGGTTCCTAGGTAGTCTTTCCGGAGCACTACATCGGGGGAATGGGTACGCCTTGCGTCAGTCGCGCGGCGATAGCGCTGTCCGACAACTGCCGGTTAACTAGCGCAGGGAGTCACGGAAGCACCAGCGGCGTTCGCCAGCAGTACGCACACTCCCTCTTCCCAGCTGCGTGAAAAAGGTTTGCACTGACCACGCAGAGGGGGGCCACCAACATGGGCCGCCGACTCCGGGCAGGTTCCCGGCTTAGGTCTGGGCATGAGTCACTGACCCGTTCCCTGACCTCATCTTTATCAACCCCTCGTAATGCACCGGATCGAATCTAATCCCAGGTCTAATTTGGGTCCCTAGGAGATAAGAGTAGTTTTCACTACGAATGCCAGAGAAAATAACAGATGAGGAACTTCAGGAAAAGGGTTGAGTCAGAAAGGAATCCACCGAATTCTGGGATAGACGATTCCAGTCTACAATGGTTCTGGGAATGAAAGAATACTTAAAAATGTTCTTAGAAGGTTGATAAATGCGGATCTTGGAAGTATGGTCATGGCGACCAAAGTAATCGGGAAGAGCAAGGGTTTCAGATAGACATGACCAGCCACCATTATGAGTAAAAATCTTACTTAGAGCTGACAACCTAAACTGAGAACGCCTATCGGAGAGTGAAGGCCAGTTCAGAGAGGAAAGCATCGAAGTCACGCTTGAATGGCGAGAAAAATCATTCTTGACGAAACGAGCAGCCCTACGCTGAATTTTTTCAAGCTCATCAACGAGGGAGATTTGGTACGGATCCCAGATTATGCAGGCATATTCGAGAAGTGGACGGACAAGTGAAATATAAAGTGTTTCCTTTGTTGAAGGTGAGCAGGATTTGAAAAGACGCCGAATTTTGAGAAGAGCAAAATTGGCATTGCGAGCAATGTTGGTAATGTGCAGTTTCCAGGACAGATCAGATGAAGTTCAGCTAGTTAACCGAGCTTATGCCGGACAGCGCTCTCGCCGCGTGACTGACACAAGGCGAACCATTCCCCCGTTGTTGTGCACTGGAAAGGGGAAGTTCTCAGCTTTATTTCATTTAATTCACTTTCTTGCATCTCTTTACTTCTTTCTTGTATTTCTTTATGTCATCTTTATTTCTTTACTTTTTATTCTTTTTAAAAAGCTGCCTCTTTTGAAGTTGCTTTGCTCTCTTCCTTCATCCTATTTTTTCTCTTTCTTTTTTCTCCTGTTTTAGATAATAAGCGAATGTCAAGGTGAGCAGTTGGATAAACTGTGGTAACGGATGTCTGATGAACTCAGGAGATGTCACGGAATGAAGGACGGAGGTGTAGGTAATGATGATAACCTAGCCCAAAGGATGATTGATCTGACGCTGAGCCAATGATGAAGGATTTGTGACATCACTGCAGTGTGTGTGTGGACTGACCAGGTGGAATGGAGGAGGCTGGATCGTTCCCTTGGAATGGACGGATTTGGTAGAAGGGAAGTTGTTCTTTTTGTTATGTTTGGGTAGAAGGGAAGTTCTTGTTGTTTTGTTTTTTTATCATTTCTGTCGGTTTTTTTCTTCTTCTTAAGGTCTGCCGAAAAGAAGGCGTAAACCTTACTCGAGTCTTGAGTCTTGAAATGTCGGGTTGATGCGAAATGTCAACAAGTGGAAATGGACGGAAACAGGAATTTGCAGCAATTGAATTGGAAAAGCGCACAGGCAGAAAAGTGGAAGTGAGCCAGGTTTGGGTGAGGTCAGGGTTAGGTGAGGTTAGTTTAGGTCAGAATAACCCAATCTAACAATAACCTAAACCTTTACCAGCAGGACAAGCAGGTTTCCAGCAGGACAAGCAGGTTCAGCGTTTTTGTCCCGTTTTTGTCACACTCCAGAAAAGTCAACAACACGAAATTTCTCGCCAAGCCGAATGTGCGCAGTGCGACATCGGAAAATCAAACAAGAAGAAATGTCAGCAACAGGAAATGGCAACGTTTGAAAAGTCCATTGAAATGCGTGCAATTGGAAAAAATGAAAACAAATGTGAATGTGACAACTTTTGTTGAATTTGATTGAGGTCAGAAAACACAACGCGAAGTTGAACTGAGACATTTTGTCATTTGTTTGTGACCATTGATTGGGACATTTTGTGACTGACACTTCTGTGCGGAAGCGCTCGCGGCATTTTCGATTTTTTTCTCAGCGGATGTCAATTCTGGTCATTCCATCCCAGTTGGACATCTGGCCCTCCTGTTTGTGGCAGGCAGGGAAGAATTCAGGCCAGGCTCCATTTGCAGTTATTTTGTGCACAAAATTCGTGAGCATGTGAATGGTCGTGAGTGCTTGTCGCTTGATGCCTTCAGATTGTTCACGTCCCAGCAAGTTCCTTAGAGATGAGATGAGGTTTTGGTCAGATCAATAAGGTCACGGAATAATCCAACATTTGACCTTATCGATTCAGTACCCATGATGTTCATAAAGAATTACAGCACAGTCGTGGCAAAGTTTCTTTATGTTCTCTTTTCATCCTCTCTGGCATTAAACTAGGTAGGTAGGTACCTATATGATGAATGCCTCTCCTTATATACCCTTGGATTGGAAGCGCAGCATTGTTGGGCCCCTTCCTCAGGGCGGCCTGCCGGCTGCCACTGTCTTTTTCCAGCTTCAGGCCCATCAGTTTAATAAGTGCATCTGCATCAGCCAAGTTGATAGGAGAAGATGGTTGCCGAAATGCAGGGGTATCTTTGCTATCTCCTTGAAAGCGGGAACTTCTTCTTTCATGGCCAACATGGTTTTCGGTCTGGGCACTCCTGTGAAACCTAACTCACAGGCTTTGTTCACGATTTGTCATCAACCTTGTGAAGGCATTCGACAGGGTGCCCATCTAGTGCCTATCTACAACCATCATCTAGTAGGGCTGTGCTTGCGATTCGATTCGAGATTCGAACTTTTGGGATTCGATTCGAGAGGATTCGATTCGAGAATTTTGTGGGATTCGAAAAAATTCAAAACTTCTGCCTGCGACACCAAAATGGTAACAGCGAACATACATTCTGTGAGCTAGAATTGGGAATTGCAATAACTTCAAAGAAAGCCAGTAGTCATATAGGACTGTGCATCTCTTGATTCGATTCGAAAATCTCGAATCTTGGATGATTCGATTCGAAATGATTCAATTCGAAACTGGGCAATGGATTCGGATTCGATTCGAGATTCGAACAACATGGATTCGATTCGAATACCGATTAGCACAACCAAAGTATCTAGGTATTTCTTTACTCTGTTGTCAGCTTTCTAAACTCTCCATCCCTGAAAATCTTTACTTGTGGATATGCAACTTTTTGAGGGATAAGACACTTCCAAGTCCTAGGTTTTTTTTTCAACCAGGAAAAGGTTTTTCAGGTTTTCAAAGGTAATCAACCAGGAATTGGTCCTAATCAACCAATTCACGCAGCTGGGATGAGGGAGTGTGCGTACTGCTGGCGAACGCCGCTGGTGCTTCCTTGACTCCCTGTGCTTGTTAACCGGCAGTTGCCGGACGGCTCTCTCGCCGCGCGACTGACGCAAGGCGAACATTTCTCTCATTGTAGTGTACTGGATAGGGTAGGTAGGTACTAACGTAATGCTCTAAAATGCTCTCATCCCCTTATCGTGCTTCGAAATTTGACTTCATCTACCATCCAAGAGCCTCTTGAAGTAGGTAGGTACCGACCTATTCTTTCATTCCGGGTACCTGCCAGTGTTTTGTCGAATCAGTTGTCCTGGCTGAATCTAAATTGTGACATTTCATTCAAAATCTCAGATCCCCATTTTCAGCTTCTTTTTTCTCTTTCTTTTTTTCTTTCCTTTTTTTTTTTTTTACATGTCTACCTGTACCTACGTCTCTATCTTCTCGGAAGTTCTATTTTGTTTCTATTTTTTCCACTTTTGTGTATTTTTTTGAGATTGTGAATGGGTATGTATGAGGAGATGAGTGTTAGATGATTGCTCAAGGTTGGATCTTGCCTGGTTGTGCACATGTGTGTCTGCTTAGGTGTCTGAAGTGATTGCTCTTTGACTAGGCCCCGTCCATATTCCAATGATCTCTTCGCGGTCCTTTCCCCTCCTTTTCCCTTTAGGTACCTCTCCTTTCGATAATGCAGTCGACGGTCGCGTTTCCTTCCCATCCCTTCCCCTCCCTTCCCTGGTACATGATGAACCTCGCTGTTCACAATTGATGATTGTCTCAATGGCATGAAAACCTGTGGAACAGAGTAAATCTCTGAGACTTGATGATGCCGTGCGTGACCCACCTGCTTTTTGTCACTTTTCAAGGAATGCATGAATTATTTTCCCGGATTCTGTCTCTGCAGAATATTGACCAAAAATGATGACATGAACCTCCTCTTGACATTTTCATGTTTTATAGGGTCATTCTAAAGTGAGGTAGGCGGACCATGGTTGGTAGACATGGCATTTCGCAAATTATGCGGAACCACAGATTGGGTTGGGTTTGATTGGTTTTTGCAGAATCTGCGGCTTAAACGGGCCCTGTTGTTAAACGGCTGCTCCCAATAACGTCTATTCTAATTCCGCCGTCGAGAACTCTTCTATTCTCAGTTGATGATTGCCTTTGTGGCATGAGAGCCTGTTTAAAACAGCATCTGATACCTACCTAACCTAACCTATATTTGCCATGCAGTCATTTGAAATTAATGGCATTTAATGTTTGTTTGAATGGCCCACGGCTTGGTCAGCACTCCTTGATGTGGCTAGTTGGCTACTGTGTAATGCACATACCTGTAGGCCTACTTTGGTATTTCACAAACATACCAGATGGGTACCCACCTTCAGTTTGGACATGAATTTTTCGAGTTTTCTGAGGCGGGTAACACGGTCAGTTTTTGAAATTGGCAGTCTGCCAACATACCACCTCCAATAGGTTGGCATAGTTGCAAGAATCTATTTTGAAATTCTCTAGGTAACGTAGCCTATATCTGGCGATTATTTTGTTGGCGGGTTTGGCAATAGTGGGTTTTGCTAAAGTTTTTGGCGGGTTTAGGAAAAAATCTGGCCACACTGTTGACTGCATCGTGGCCATATTGCGTTTTCATAACCACAATTTTTTTTTGTGTTTGAAAAAATGAAATAAAATAAAAAATGGGCAAAAATGAAATTGTATTAAAAAAAAATTGAACCCAAACAGAAAAAAATGTACTTGGTGGCACCTGTGCCCAATGTAGAATGGAACGGCTTCCACCTCTGGTTTGCTGTTGGTCTGTGTTTCTGTTTGTTGTGCTCCCTTCCTTGCATGGTTTGCTGCAAATTTGGCTTTTTCAATGAGGACTATTTTTTATGATTTTTGTCACAGGAATTGATTGGATAGGTACACAAATATTTTGCATTTTTTATGGTGGCAACAATTTAAATTTTGATCAACGGGACCAGGTGAATGTGTTTTGAATTTTAGAACAAATATTTCCGACGGTGAACGGAATTTTTAGGCCATATTTAAATGGCTTCCTCAGGAGACAAGGAATTGGATACTGTAAATTCATCCAGAGGGGTCTGGCTCGTCAAGGTAAGATTTATTTTTTAAGTGAAGACATTTTGCAGGAATTGAAGGTTTCAGGGCCCATTGAATTACCTTCCTATGGTCTGCAGACAGTTGAGAATTGGATAATGTGTGGTTGAACTGGGCCTAGTTGGAAATTTTTATTCATGAGGAGCATGCCTACTAGATGAGTTCCTGCCTACCGAGGTTTGAACTGGGGACAGTCACAAAAACAATAAAAGGTACCAGGTCCCGGTGAGGGTGGCGTGGGTGGAATCCAGGATACTGTTCTCTTTGGGTAGGTACCCACCTAATGCAATTGCATCGCAGGCGATGGGCTTTTTCTGGTGACTGCTGGGGGCCAGAGGAATCTGCAAGTTTCTCAAGAGTCCCCCACCCAGGTCTTAGACTGTTCTTACGTTGAGAGTTTTTCAGCTGGAAGTCCCAGTAGATAGGCTATTTTGGATAGTGGGTGGGCTATTTTGTCACGTCAGTGAAGTTATCTCCAACTGTGTTGTCACGTGTATAAGCTGTCTCAGTCTGTATTCTGCCTACTACCTGTCTTCCAGGACATAGAATAAAATTAACCCAGCCTGAATGATCTTCAGTGTTCCATCAGATTTCGCTCCTGTTGGACTTTAATAGCTTTGCAGGCAATGCTGGGATTTTCATGTTTTGCTGGTATTTTAAAGAAATTTCAAAGCCTGAGAGGCCTTCCTCCTTTTGCCGAGGAAAATGGGTCTTCTGGTCAGGAGAAAAAAAGTGAATGACATTGTAGAGTACCAAATTTTTTCATAGGCCTAATCTAACCATCTAGTTTGATGAACTGGGCAGGGGCAGGACTCGCCTGCTATGCTGTCATCATCTATCAATTCTGTATCTTTCTTTTTCCATTAGGTGCCAAAATATATTTCCACCAGATGGGACAAGGCGCCAGGGAACATTGAAGTTGGCAGGTTGAAAATCGTCAAATCAAGGTGAGTGATTGGTCGATATTTGCTAGCATGGCAGACAGTGAGTTCATTTCATGGGTAGGATACCTAAGTTGGATTCGTTCTGTGGAAAGAATAAAAAAATTCCTTGTTTTGGAATGTGCTACTCTTTTCATTTATTTATTTATTTCATTCAATTGCGCAAATATCCTATCATGAAATAGCAACAACACCAATAACAAATTTTGTTCTTTTGTTCATAGCGGAAATGGTCAATTCATCAAAAATGAGAAGTGTATTGCATCTCCCGGAAAGTGTAGGCTAATGCTCCCTCCTCCTGGGCAGATCTCGTTCACAGTTTACCAAGCTCATTTCTCTCAAAGGTAAGGTGGGTACGCATCATTTTCTGTTTCCTGCTTGATATGATGAACCCCAGAAAAAGGTAGACCGGCATGAATTGGCTTTATTGTGTTGGGTCTTCATCGACCAACCAGTCTTTCTTTGTGTTCCCTTCATTTTCTTTTCTTGTCATTTTTGTCTTTCTCAGAGTGCCTGGTTCAAAACCACAAGTGACGCTGACCTTGAGCGGTGCCATAATGTGCTTACAGGAAGCTGGAGAGCAGAGCATACCAAATGAGCATAACATTACTGTTTCAAACATATCCAGTCAGACGCTGGGTGTGTTTTCACAGCTGCCAGGTGAGTATTTTAGGCTGTTAACACTTTTAAGAAAATGACTAAGACAGGTGTCGCAGCTAAGCCTGCTTTAAAAGAGTAAAGTCATGGCATGATGCAACCCATGAAGTGGGTACCCACTTTGAAAACCTGGAGAGGTTTTTCATGTGTGGATAGCAGTGTGATGGCTGGAATTCAAGATGATACTTTTGTGGACTGCTGTGTGACAGCTGGAACACCAGCAGATGGGAAAACAAAAAGATGACCGCAGGTTGTTGTTTAAATGAACAGCTAGGTCATTCGAGGACTTTCGTGCAGAAGGTCGAGATTCAAGGAAAGTGTGGTGGAATAATTGTTGCAGTAATGCAGGGTTCCTGATGGTATAATCCACAAGCAGGAAAAACTATTTCGCATTTTTTAGTGCAATTGACACCTCTGATTGAAATTAAAACCTTCTCAATCCAAACTCGGACTTTGAGGTTATTTTTGTTAAAAGTTGCCATTCATCCTATGCTCCAAAACATCGCAACATCTGACTTAAGTCCTGAGAGTTGGGACTTTGGTAGGTACTTACTTAATTCCCATCAAATGAACTTTCCTCTATCACATCAAATCCCAATCCCTTCTCGAGAGGTTAATCTTTCTGTGCAAATAACGAAACACTTCGGCTGATCGGAAATGAGCTGAAACTTATGTGGTGTAGCAAGTCCTAGATGCATTTTTGTTGAATTATAAAAAAACACGTTCATCCTAGAAAGTCCAGGAGGAAGAGTGGCTTTTTTGGCTACCCCGTCCTGAAATGCAATAGGTACCTACTTCAGACATGGAAGCCATACGAATTACTGCATTTTCCAGCATTATAAGATGCTCTTTGCATTCCTCCTGGGTACTAGGTTGTGGCCGCTCCACCTGGATGTTATCCACGAACTGGGAACAAAACAGCTATCCCTAGGTGCCTCGTCCAGGATGGAAAGCATGCTCTTGAGATGAAATCAAGTTGTCCTAAAGGAGGATCGATAGTGTCATTTAGATTACTTAGGATACATCCCATGTTTTTCTCCTGCTGCAGGACCAATTGGCACCACCATTTATCATTCACCATTTTTGTCAATTATTATTATCAATTTATCATTCACCACCATTTATCTTCAATACCCACCCACCTTTTTAGGTGCATCTGGAGCCAATCCTTCTTCAAGTGATACCTTGAATGGCAGTAACACCAATGGCAACAGTGGGAATGGATCACTGAAAGTGCCATCTCCGGAAGTGGAAAAGTTGGCAATGGAGGGAAAAGTTGTGCAGAAGATGGAATGTCGGCCAACTGGTTCGTTTTGTCTTGAAATTTCAATTTTTGGCTTCTTTTCCTCGTGGCCACTTTTCGACGGAAAGTCGCCATTGCTGCCATCTTCATTCCGCTCTCAATTCCTTGTGCAATTTTGGCAGTGGTTGTTTTGGTAGAATTTTAGGTGATCTCTGGATAGGACTCGATAGGAGGTTCAGAAAATGTTTTTCTTTTTAATAAGTATGGGTACACCCAAGCCCAGATAGGATAAATAATCTGAAACAAATTTTTTCTCATTTTTCCTACAGTGAAAGCAAGCCTCAATCACCAACTGTGATTTTCTACTTTGAAACTATAATTTAGAATAGGCCTAATTACCTAATGTTGCAAGCAACATTAGCTGATGTGTTTGGAATTTCCATGTTTCACAAATTAACCAAGGGGCACATTTGTGCTGAAAGAATTGATTTTACGCAGTGCACACATTTAGATTTAGGGCAGCACTGGGTAACACAAGGACAAGCTCCATTGAACGCAGCTTGAGAAAAGTCCAAGTGCTATTTTGCATATCGACAGACTGGGCATTGGCCATATCTATGTTCAAATGTACTTCTTATTGATTTATTTTGTTGTTTTGTTCTGCAGTTGATTCAAATTACATTCAGTTGAAGTGTATGAAGATCAAGAACGAAAGCAAACCAAGAAGACAAGTTCAGCAGTTGGACAGGATAGTCCAGAACTACAAACCTGTTTCAGACCACAAGCACAATGTAAGTGAAGTGGAATTTTGATGTCTGTTTTCTGTTGTTTTTGTTTTTTTGTTTTTTGTTTTTCTGTTGTTGCCTAATTTTACGATGCACCCGTACAGATAGGCCTTCTTGACCCATGCGTAGGCAGGGCTGCAGTAAATTCTTCTCTGTCCCGGACTGACATGCATTGCGATCTGTCTTTGAAATGTTGTTCAGAGACCAGGAAACTTTTTATTACATCCTGAGCAACACATTGAACATACTGATTGTCCTACTCCTACGCATTGGTGTAATTTAGCTAAGCATCCAAGATACGAGTCAGATTCTTTCACCAGATGTTCTTGGATTGGTACATGCCCATCTATTCCCCAAGCACTGCAGGCAGATATTGTGGCAGTCTAAATCTTTTCTTCCACAATATTATGTTAATCATTCCACATACTAAATTGTAAAGTTTTCAGTAGGAAAATTGTTGTCTGCATTTCCAATGGCTTCCCAAGGATAGTTTTTTATTTTTTCAACTAAACACGAAGCAACGTGACCCCAGTTAAACACCGCAAATGCATTAACAAACAATAGCAAGGTGTGGAAACCTGGGCATTGCATGCTCACATAAAAATGACTCACTTGACGCTCACACCTCAAATCGGTCCAAAGATTTGACATCAAGTCAGTCGGTGAGTTATTTTTCCATGCAACAAATGACAATCATTGAACTTGGTCTTTGCTTGAGGGAGTCTGGACTGACTGTTGACAGAGGGAGTTGTTAGTGCCATTTTCACTCACCCTTTTCCATCAAAATCTGATCATTCTCTTTTGGAAAGTATAAAACCGTTTGTGGTATAAAAGTTAAAAGTTTAAAACCTTCCTTCTTTTAATAATTGTATGATTCTCTTGGATTTTTCTCTGCAGATAGAGTACGAGGAGAAGCGCAAGGCTGAGGGCAAGAAGGCAAGGGAGGACAAGGACAAAGTTCTCGACATGCTGTTTGCTTCATTCGAAAAGCACCAGTATTACAACATCAAGGACCTTGTCACCATTACAAGACAGCCAATTGTAAGCACTTTTGAGCTTTTAATGATACACTTTCATTCTTATGTTACTCGACTACATCAACCATGCATGGATTCAGGTGAAATTGACGTGTTGAATGTGAACCAGTATTTGGGGCAATTTCATCCCCTGGTTGCTTTGCACTTCAGAAAAATTAATTTCTTTGTCATGGACATGTTTTTTTTTCAGTTGAAAAATGTTGGAAACATTATTTGTTCTGCAAAAAGGTGACAAAAATAAAAATGGGTAGATTCGCTTGACCACCCCTTGGGAGGGAAATGGTCAGTTCAATTTTTAAACCGTTCTCTGTAGGTACCTACTGTGAAAAAATTCATATGTCAACCTCCGCAGGGTTGCCACCCACCTGGGAAACCTGGAAAATCCAGGGATTTGAAATTTACAAATAGCGCCTGGATAATCCTGGGAAAAAAGGAAAAAAAGCAAAAACCTGGAAAATCCAGGGAATTGGAGCTTTTGTTGAAGTTTTTGGTCTCTTGAACACCAAATTTGACCCCAAATTAAACGCACGAATTTCAAGATTTCCTCAGCTTCCCCCAATTACTGGGGGGCTCCGCCCCCCAGACGCCCGTCTGGGCTGCGCCCAGATCGGTAGGGACCTGGAAAACCCAGGGAATTCCACTTTGGATTTTGAGTGGCAACCCTGCTCCGGTACCCATGAACATCTTTGCCCATTGGCCATTTGTGCTTCACCTTATCTCTGATAAAGATAAAAGAGCCATATCAGGGTTATCACTCAAAATCCTATGCAGAATTCCCTATATTTCCAGGTCTTGAAAACTGTGGAAGGAACTGGGCA
>JASGXE010008608.1:0-16903 GCA_030068105.1 Sinentomon sp. SZTP_YWyxl
AAGTGAGCGACAGAGAGAGAGGGGGAGGGAGAGAGTGAGAGAGAGGGAGAGAGAGAAAGAGAGAGATAGAGAGAGATAGAGAGAGAGGGAACGCGGGAGGAAGGGAGGGAGTATCAGGGAAAGCACAAGAAAGCTCGTGGAGAAGACCTGAAGTGAAAGCCCAGAAGGCGCACTCGAATTATCCGGTAAGCGGGGACAGAGCCGGAACAAGTCGGGATAACAAACGACAGCGGGGAGTGGAGTCCAAACGGCGGAAAGAAACCCAAAAAACACTATGACAAAACGCTGCAACCTGCACAAAACGCTTGCACAAAACAAACGATGGGGAAACCAGGGAACAACGGGATATGAGAAAAAAAGTCCTCAAGCAAAACGAGAAAAAACACGGATACAAAACCAACACGTTGGTACACGCAGCAAATACAAGCGGCCTGCCGAAGTCCCGTTTACTTCAGGTCACAATTTTCGAGGAGCAATAAGTGAGCACAAAGGAGCAAGGAACGCGATGCAGAGCACAAAACCGAGACCACAACTGAAGATATCCGCATGAGACAGTTTTGCGAGATGCAACATGGTAACGGGAATTGAATCTGACCCATTACAATCTGGCCCCACGGGTTGGGAAGGGGTTGGGCAAGTGAGCAACAACACCCACCGTGCAATTCACAGCCATTGCAATCAGACTGCAAGCACAGAAAGGTAATGTTTACCTTGTGTACAGAAAAGAAATTAATTTTGTTCGCTGACGGCTTTTTCGCACCATTTTGCAAGCAACATCAAAGATCTCGTTTTTGCATTTGTACATCCACCTTGCCAAGCTGCCCTTTCGATCTCCCACGCGGCCTGTAAGATGCCTCCCCACTCAAAACATCAAACCAACAATCCACTCAAAATCCCTGCAGGAACAGAATTGATTTCATATCTGTACCTTCGGTTGATCAATTCCAGACAGGCAATCCTCGTTGTCCATCTGCTGCCAGAGGAGATACGGGATTCACCGCCCAAAGTTGACACATGCACCGTTTTGAATGTCTCAGCGGATCATCGCTGCAGTCTACCTATGCCTGATGGTCAGAGGTTCACCGCAGAGTTCATTTGCCTCCCGGGACACTGAGGAGGGCACAGCGAGGTGTGACATGTCAGGGACTGATGGGTGATGGCAATATAGATGTGCAGAACGGCTCCTGTTGTGCATTTCAAAGCAGTGGTCTGCATTGGCATTTGACACAGCTTTCTTTTCCCTGCAGAAATGGGCTGGGGCATGAGGAGATTCCTGCTCACCTCTTGTCTTTGACACAGCTTTCTTTTCCCTGCGCAGATATGGGGCTGGGGCATGAGGAGATTCCTCCCCACCTTTTGTCAGCAGGTCTGCAGTGTCAGTTCGCACGCAGACGATGTGTTCGTTCATCCATTCGGACGGAATCGAAGGGAATGCGTTGTTTGCGAATAACTAAAAATTTAAGTACAGAACGTCCGCAGATTCGCAGCTTCCTGGTCGCATTCGCAAGAAAAGTTCTTTGGGCAAGCATTCGCCGTTTTGAATCTGAATATTCTCGAGTCCTGCGGTTCAAATGTGTTGTCGCGATCCATGCGGTTTCACGGCGTTGGTTTCTCGCGGACACTGGACAAACCCGGCGGCGCGGACAGGCAACATGGCTGACAACGCAGGCTGAAGGATTGTCCGGAACGCCCGATAATCGCGCTGATTGCGCCTTTGATTGCGTCACACAGCTTTGGCGCTGAAGGGCGACGGTCCCGGCGGCCAGGTGCGCTCCCCTCCCAAACACACGCCCATCAACGTGCGTGGCTCCAACATTTCCAGCGCTGTTCCATAGCGGCCAATCAGTTCGCACGAATGGTCCACACAATTTGGGACGTCCTGTACATCCGTGGGTCCCGTCTGAGTCCATACAGACTGAAAAGACATGTGGGTGGTGGGGAGGGCCCCATGGGGGGGGGTGGGCGGGGTGGGGGCTTTGTTCCCATGTATTTTTCCCATTGTCCATGAACGCGGGGACCACTTTTTAGCGTCAATGTGACTCACAAGAAAGGGATCCCAACTGTGTTTTTCTGTGGGATTTTCCTGTGTTAAACTAGGAAAGGACACCTTCACATACGAAGAATAGAATTACTGACTTCGTGTGTCATGCCGTGTTTTAATCGGATGTGCTTTAAAAGCGAAACTGTGCAAATCAGGTTTCAACAAATTAAATTGTCAGTTGTGATCGCCGTGAAGAACACAAAAACGACAGGAAAGCTTTTGAAAACAGGCGTCAAATGAAAAACCACGTGTCATGTTGTTGAAAAAATTAAATTTCAAAGAAATTAAAAAACGACTGCAATATTTCTGATCCGGCGTGACCAAAACAGAAAAGGCCATAAGTGTCCAGGTTCATTTTGGCCATCAAGAGACAAATGAATGGATACACCCGACCAATCCGATTATACGTAGGTTGTACCAGAATTAATGGAATTTGGCTCATTGTCTTGGCATTCCGCATGCGATTTTGGCAAATTTTGGTTTGCTTAAATACATACATCTATGATGGACAATTGTGCCAAAGGACAACTTTATCAGCCTTCTGATACTCAGTATCGAGATGCTCGAATTCAATGTGTTTTGTGCTCTGAAGAAAAAGCAGGGATTTTACAAAAGTGGAAAAACAATTCAAACAATTCAGTGGCATAGATCTCGAAGATTATGCAACTCAAAATCCTGCCATTTTGGATGCAGGATACGGTGGCCAGTGTCTTTCATTATCCACTGGTGTTCGCATAATTCAACAATTTTCCTGTGTTACAGGGTGGTTCAAAAATGACCCTCAATCGCAAGCTAAAAGTCAGGTTGTGAACGAGCGAAAAATGGGTGGTGCACAGAGGCAGTGGAAGATGACGATAGAACAACTGCAGCTGATTCAGCCCCAAACATCCTTCTGTCTGCTGGCGTGATCTGAAGGATTCTTGGTTGAAAGGAATTTTCCAAAATACGTACCAGAATGGCTCAGTCGGCTCGCAGAATCAATGAAAAAATGCCCAATGAAAATATCGCCATCATAAAATCCAGAAATTTTGGGATACCCAGCAGAAGAGAAAGATGGTTGTCACAAGGCATTCACAAGTACACCTGGCCTGGGCTTTGTACAACTCTCGCCTTTTTACAAAAATCAAACGGGCAGTGTCAGGGCTGTAAATTTCCTCTGACCAGCCCTGGTCAAAAGCACAAATTCAGAGGCAAAAAAGAGCCCACTTTGGAACAACGTGGAACATCTGACAGTTGCATGAGAAGGGTGGAAATTTGCATCGATGTCAAGGAAGAATGCCTCCAGTGAATTTAGGAGGTGAAATTGATTAAAGTTGTACCCAAGGCATTTGAGGATACAACTTCCATTAATTCTGGTACAGCCCACGTACACGTAATTGGAAAACTTATCGGCAGTATGGATTCATTGAGCCCTTAGCCATTCGGAGGGGAGATAAAGGGAAGAAAATGGGAAAGAGGTTCAAGTGTGAGGGCTGCGCATGCTTGTGTTATTCAGATGTTTACTGCAACAGAAAATTCTTCTCTGGTTTCATTTCATAATTTATTCGTGAACCCACCATTGACATTTACTGTATCTGCTGGATAATCACGTTTTTTCCTTTTTTATATCAGGGACTTCTTGCTGGTTGGTGGCGTGATTACGATCTCCATTGTCAACCCATTGATTTGACAAACAGCCCGAAAGCCAAGAGGGTTAGTTGAGCAGATGCCAGATTTTTACGAATATTAATCTTAATTTTTATCTTGCCCTGTGAAGAGAAAGCAAATGCTAACCCCAGTGACCACTCAATGATATCTTCCCTCTCCACTGGTGACCTTCTTAAAAAATTAAAAATTCAATTCAATTCTGAATTTGGTAATTATCAGTGCAAATACGAGGTGCATCCAGAAAGTTCGAGGAATTATATTTTCCCCAGATCACGGGGGTCTTGTGGGTAAGGTGGGCCATGGACCATTAATTTGCATCTGTCTGGAGTCCACAGGACATTATTTCACCACTCCAACCCTCTTACATTATATGTTCTAGGGTTTCTAGAAAAGTGGTCTTTTTATAAGTACTGCCTGCAGAAAAAATGCAGCAGCATTGGGCCAATCGCCAAACCATGCTGACACGTTTGGCAGCAAATTCTGGTGCACTGTGGATGGGATCACTAAAAAAGAGGAGTCCTGGTTTGATTATTGTGAGCCAGTGGTCCCAAGTCAGAGGCAACTCTCTGGATCACTCCCACCCCGCAAAATGCATTAGCAGCTGCCATTCCGTGGAAAAGCCTGTCATTTGCAGGCAGTGCTTAAAAAGACCACTTTTCTAGAAACCTTAGAACAAAATGTAAGAGGGTTGGAGTGGTGAAATAAAGTCCGCTGGACTCAAGACGGATGTAAATTGAAGGACCATGGCTCACCTAACCCATAAGATACCCCTGATCTGGGGAAAAATACAATTCCTCAAACTTTCTGGATGCACTTCGTATATCTTAATGTGAAATTTAGTTGTGCGATGTTGTTCGAGGATTGAAGATCGCTGTTTTTGCATTTACAGAACCTGCAGCCGTTGTATCCACAGTGAAGAATGAGTGCTAAAACAGGGAAAACAGTACAGCCAAATACGGAGCAGACATTCACGAGGGAAAGATCATCTGCGAAACCAAAAGAGAATTGTCGAAGAACAAACTTCAAAATTTCGTGTTCCGCAATGTGGTATTCAGAAGTCCGCTTGCGAAATTCAGTTTGCAAAACTCCTCATACGAAAGTGCTCCTGTGAACCGCTGCATTCTAAACAAAAAATTTGGCCTCGTGATGAGCGGGTGGATTTAACTCCCAGAAAAGTTTTGTCAAACATATAACTTAAGGACGCGGGAATATAAAGTACGCTAATGTGTTACTTTAAGACAGCCTAATTTTTTCAAGCACGCGTTGACTGACTGTCTTACCGTGGACGCTTCACGGGTATAGGTATTCGTATGTCGGGAAGCCGGGAATATGGGGTTGCGTGCATCCCATCACATCACAATTTCATGAATATCAGGCCTTGGAGATCGGCCGTGTTCAACTCCTATATTGAATCAATTGGAATTTTAACGGAAGTCTCGATGAAGGGAACCACACACCAGACATGAATTTATTCAAACACCAAGTGTAAACCCATCTGCCCAAACACCATGTTGAATGACTCTCGTCAAAGAATTCAAATCCCATATGGGACGTTTCACCATCTGCTGCATCATTTATTCTGCATGCACATTAAGGCATGCGTATCTATTGTTTTCGTCGTCTGACTCGCCTTGAGCTTTCATTTTCCAATTGATTCGGGAGTTTTTCCTTGTTAACCTTCTCATTAAAAAGGCATGAATTATATGAGATATACCTAAAATAAAAGTTGAAGAAATATTTTACTTAATCAGGTCCACAGAATGTGTAGCTTGGAAGCTCCGCTAGAAGCATTATGGGATCTCCTTGTTTGTGTATGCTTTCTTCCCTCAGCATGGCGCCCGCATGCGTACAGCGGGCGGCGGGAGCTTGCCCGCATGCAGCTGTAGCTCTCTGCTGGAGCTGCAGCTCAAGCTGCAGCTCCTGCACCAGTTGTCAACTTTCAAAAAGTTGTGTCAATAAAACTGTCAACGCAGTAACTGAATCAGTTTGTCAGCGACGCCGGATTTGCATGTGAAACCAACGCACGCCACGTTTCTTTTGTTCAACTGGAGGAACATTGGACGTTCAATTTATTCATTCGACTATAGTTGGCAATAACTTTCTTCATTTTCCAGATGCTCTATGCCTCATGGCTCTACCATTGCGTCAAAATTGTTGAACTTCTCGACACGGTAAGTCTCGATAAAATTCTGATCACAAATTGATCATCATCAATTTGGAATAATAAGGAAATAATTTCTCAATAATAAGACAGCAAAAAGCGTTTTTATCAACACGTCGATTAAAATATAAATATAACGAATCCCCCTCCTTTTTTCTCAATAACAAAACAACACAGCAAGTTTTGACAAATATGAAATAAAAATAGCAAATAGGTAGCCCTTCATTGGCCTTTAATGGATAACCTTCCTTTTCTCAATAATTAACCAGTTCACTCTCTCCCATATGATCCAATGTAGGTGCTTCTATAAGGGAGTCGTTGTCATTTCTGTGACTGTGCAAATTGGAATTTTCTTATTTTTCTTCTACGTGCTACAATAGAACCCTCTCCCTGAAATGATCCGGGCCGGTCACCAACATATCTCCACAGAGGAGACACACTGATGTTTCAAGTCCTCTCCTCCCATTTAATAATTTTAAAAGTTTTTTGTAAAAAATTCCTGATTCTATTTGCAGGTTTTCTTTGTCTTGACAAAGAAATTCAGTCACGTGTCAAATCTGCAAGTTCTTCATCACGCAATGATGGCAATGGGCACCTATGTCGGAGCCAACGGATATCCAGGTACGGAAAAAGAAAAAATCAGAAAAAGAAAAAATCAATCAGTGCCTACACAATTTACTACACGGTTTAACTTCAATTTTGTGAAAATTTTGAATTCCGAGTTGGTGTTGGCAGCCACGATTTCCATTTAAAAAAACACTTTGTTTTGTAATTGCTTTTAGTCTCATTTTATTTTTTCAACCGGCAATTTTCAGGATGTGTTCGTGTACTCGCACACTCTTATCGTATTATGCACACGAGACTGCAGTATAGGTACGACTCAAAGACCGTTCAAAACCATTGGATGAACCACTGTCTTATTACGTTTTTTTATTTTGGATTTAGGTGTTTCGGTGGTTTGTTTTAGTTTTTCGTAATGTGCAGCGTCACATGTTATCATTCATTTCAATTCCGGTGGCTGTTCGGCCTCCATGGATTTTGAACAGATGCGGGAATTTTGAAATTTCATTATGTAGACTGTGCATATTTTTAATCCTCAGCAAACTATGCGTTTCTCCATCGCAACTATGCTCAGACTGTTGACTGTTGAGAGTTGGTACTTTTGTCCTTAGAGTGTTGAGAGTTGTCCGTTTCTTTTCACTGACGTTCACTTTTCTGAATCACGTTTTGTCGCGACTCTGCGCTTCAGCCAGTTAAAAAAAAATCAATTTGGTGACGGAATGAGAAGAGAAACTACCCTCACACCCAAAGCGTACCGGATCTTCCGTGACCAAATATTCGTTCTGGCCATTTTCGGCTTGGAGTTCATGAGCTTTTGAGGGAATATGGAAAATGAATGAACAGTATTTTTGTTTTTTTAACTGCAAATTTTCACAAAACTTATTTTCTGCTTCCACCAATACATTTCAGGCGGCCATCTGACACTTGGTCCTGTAATGAATGTCGCCATCCACGTTGTGATGTACTCATACTACTTCATTGCTGCACTTGGCCCGAAATACAGACGATATCTTTGGTGGAAGAAGTATCTGACAATTGCACAACTGGTAAGACAACAAAAACAAAATGGAGTTCCAAACGCACAGTGATTGTTTTTTAAACTGAAAGCCGGAGCACTCGTAGTATGTCTTCGTTGGCCTACAAGTTTTTGTCAGACTGTTACCACTTTGAGTTTTGCAAAATGGCGACCCCTCGCCATTTTTAAGAAAATTCCTTAGGGCCCCCTTTTCCCTGTTACGGTTTTTGACTTTGTTATTTTCATGGTTAAATTCGAAGCATGTTTTAAACGCATGTTTAACACATTTTTCAGGTAAATTTAGAAATTACTTTTGTCAACGGGCCATTTCAACTAGCTATTCACAACTGTCACGAGTTACATCATCAAATTCTGCAGTAAATACTGCGATTATCTTACAAAATGGCGAATTCGAATTACATAAAGTTCGGGCACATGGACTTCCAATTTTTTTCAAATTTGAACAAATCGCCTCCGCAACATCACAACTTTTGTCTGGCACCCGAACGCATCGTGAAGCCAACCAATCAAACTTTTGAAAAGTTATTTATTCATTCAACTGATACCTGCCTTTTACTTTTTCCAGGTACAGTTTGTCATCATAATTGTCCACACGGGGCAGCTATTTTTCAATGGTTGTAAAATTCCGCAGCTTTACTCTGTATATGTCATCGTGCAAGATAGCATATTTTTGATTCTCTTCTTGAATTTCTACATTCAAACTTACATCAAGAAAGACAAGGTCAGTTTTAGAAGATTTTCGCTTATTTTTTCTTTCTTTGAAATAGTATAGCATATAATGGAAGGTTCCGCTCCTGGCAGATAGATAGCAGACAACCATGCATTGCATGTACCAAATTCCGGATCTTGGGTGTGAGGGTCTCCTATGTTGCCACCCAAATCTTTGTTATTTGTGAGCATCCCATCCAACGGATGTTTCGGTCAGGTGCGCATATCTCCTCTGCAGCGCCATACGAATTCGCAAGCATTTGAACACATTGTCGACATTGTTTGCATTGCTGTGCTTTTTCATTCATTCACAGCCGCAACCTGGGCCATGAGGGGTCAGGACAACGGCGATCCCAGTGGAGCTCAGGAGGCTTGAGTCACCCCCCCATAAATTACAAATACTCGGTTGTTTTGTAAAAACACAACCCTGTTGTCAGTTTATTTTCAATGTCCAAAGCGTGTTCATGGATTTTATAACCTCCGATTGATTTGACTCCCCCGTAAATAAAATCATGGGATCGCCTTTGGGCCAGGACCCATTGGCCCGGATGGGCTGCGTACTAATACATGTCCACCAAAAGAGTCTTTACGTTGTTGCAATCGTGTGAAATTGGCAATCTTCTCGGAATGGACGGGACTCGGAGTCTGCTATGTACACAACTGATTGGAACCAGATGTATGAAAAACCTGTGATAAGACCCGCAAAAAGGACCCCTGCCTGTGAGCAGGATTTTGTCAGCTTCGAACCCCACACAACGAGAGGTAATCCATCTATTTTCCGAACCTCAGCAGCTTCCATCAGTTTTTTTTTTTTTTTTTTTTTGAAATTTCACAAGCAAGCTACCTATGTATACATGCCCCCGCTTTCTCCGCCATAGCCTCAAAGTGACCCAGAAACACTGTTTTCGGCCACTGCAATATAAAAATTCAAAATTTAAAAATTTGTTCAGCCTCCTCGGGATTCCGTACCCCCAACCCCACTTGTAACCCCGTTAGGGCTCTGCTCCCCTCTTACGCCTGCGGCGGACGTTTTATAATCGGCGCTTAGCCCCCTAAACAAACATCCTTGCTACGGGGCTGCTTGTGTGGTTGTTCCCCGTCACATTCCAATAATCTTGTTATTTGTAATTTTTCAGTGTCGTCAGATGGAATCAACATGTTCAAAGAACAATATTGATACCATGAAAAACAGATGAAGACCAAATACCTCACACAACATCCATGCAAAGACAGATCTTTCATGATAAATATTCCAGACTTGGTAATAAACGGGAAACAGTGATGGAAGCTAAACTTCCTCGTTCTTAATTGTTTTTCCTCATCTCATCATTATTCGTTGATCTGTTGAACCAAAAATAGATATCCATAAAAATAGCTTCCATTGTTTCTTTTCGTATTAACGTCTTTCCCATGTAAAATTCTCAAATGAAAAAAAGCCGATCGAAGCGGACATAAGTGAACGGCGATCCAAGTATACACCGATAGAAATGGGCATACTTTTGTGGTACTATAAAGGTCCATTGGGGGTGATTGAAGACACCGAGGTGGCAATATCGATCCCTCTCTTCAAAAAATCAAAACTGAGGGTCCTTGAAGGTGTTGAGGGATCTTTGTAGCCATGTCGATGCTTTTGGGTGGCAATTAAAAACCCCTAGAGTGGCTTGAAAGACAACCGAGCGGTCATGGAACTACGAAGGCATATAAGCGGGGATCTTCGGCAAAAAACGGGGTTCTTTATGGCCACCTCAGCGTTTGTGAAGGAGCATTATGGAACCTCTGATGTGGCTTGACGAAAAAAATTCCATCGAAGGAGCTATCTTGCCACCTGCAAGAGATCTTGATGAAATGATTTTCGGGCGAACCCTCTACCCAAGGCATACTGAATTCTTTTAGTAGGCAAAATCCTGGAAGGACAGGAGTTTTTTACTTTAAACAGTAAATTTTAAAAACCGTCTTGCCATGACATCCGTCGATTATTTTTTCCCTGTCCCTTTCCAAATTTCGGTTTTCCTGCAATTTCTCTTTAACACCCGACGATTTTCGGAAATTGAAAAAAATTCGCTTTATAGATCTTGAGTTTCGCTTGTTCAGTAACGAGATGTAAACTCGCATTGAATGATGTTGTTGTATCTTGATTGTCCAATGCTGTAACTTAACTTAGAATGTCAAATTGTACTCTTCTGTAAATGTGATTGATAACGTCCTGTGGGCTTCTTGAGTCCAAAAACATGAACTTCAAATTCATCTTTTTTGGATCCTTCCGGAATCGCAAATGGTTTGGCGCACTGGCAAAAGCGCCACCTGAAGTGGTGTCATGAACTCGAACCAAAGGATCTTAAATGGACCACCAAAGTGGCTTTGTAGCCACCTTTGTGATCGAGGGAGCTTTCAAGGAACATTGAAGGCCCTTTGAAGTCACTCTGACTGAGGGATCTTTAAAGTACCACGAAATGAGGGTACTACACAGATCCTTTGAGGTGGCCCCTGGTGTTGCAAACCCAAGATCCCTTGAAGGTGCCTGTGAGCTCCTATTATTTCTATGAGTGTAGAGCAAAAACATCATCCGGAAACGATATGCATGACGCATGGGGCAAATTGCCAAACAACGAAAAAAAATGAATAGGATAAGCAAATTATAGCGTCCTGAATTTTAATGAAGACACGCCTTCATTATAAATGATCACTGGAATGTACATGATTTCTGAATATTCTTGTGTCTTCTTCTTCTTCTTCTTCTTTGGGTCTTATGGACAGATAGCCTTGGGCTGGTGGTCCGACCGTTCATGTTTTTTTTTTTTTTTTTTTTTTTTGTGTCTTCAGCCATGGTCCCGGCGAGGTACTGGCAAGTGTCACCTGAGAGTAGCTGCTCCAGCACCCACCGCTCCAGGCACCCAATCAAGGGTCCCGGCGAGGTACCGGCATACTCCCGAGGGCAATCGTAACAGCACCCACCGCTCCAGGTCCCAAGACCTCAGTCACAACTGCCGATACTGCCGGTATTATGGCACAGCCAACCCGCAGGAACCGACGTCGAGTATCGGCGGGTGATACCAAGTGGCTTCTGTGTTCATGTAACCTGCCAGGCCTCTGTCTTGGACCTGGAGCTAGGTGTTCTTTAACGTGCGTAGTGTGATGCTACACACGGGACCTCCTTCTTAAAGTCCCATCCGAAGGACTAACAGACTGGCCACTTAAGTCTGTCTTTCCGACCGAATTCACCATGCCTCGCCGAAGGAGGATGCACACACAAGTGCCATGGCAAATTTCATTTACCGTGCCTCGCCGAGGGAGGATGCACACACAAGTGCCACGGCAAATCTCGTGTCCCAGCTGGGATTCGAACCCGCAATCTTCAGATTACGAGTCCGACGCGCTAACCACTGCGCCACGAGGGTCATGTTGGGTCCAAAATCGTATTATCAAGTTTGTTAATCGATCTAAGAAATGAGAGTTATGTCTGTCCTGCAGAAAAATACGTTAAAGCTCTAAATACTCCCGTTGTTATGCTTGAGCACCTGATTCAAGAGAATAGTGGGTGGTTCAATAATTACTGAGAAACCCTTATTTCCCTTTGACTTACCTTGCTGGTTGGTGGTTATTTTTCAACGTAGTCTCCTCTGAATTCAATGCACTTTTGCCATCTTTTTTCTAAGGCATTGACACCCTGCTGGAAGAAAGTTTCTGGTTGTTAGTCTAGCCAGGTGTTAACGGCTGCTGTGACGTCATCATCTAAAGCGAATTTCTGCCCGCGTAGTTGCTCCTTCGTTTTCGGCACCCATTGTGCTGACAACTTGCTCAGCCCTAATTAGCCAGTCAGGATGGTGTGGATGCTGCCAACTGACACACCTGTAGCCTACGCATGAAACTGCACAGTGCACCGACGATCTTGCATGACCAGATCGTGAACCTTGTCAACAACATCAGTGTCCGTGGCTCAGGCAGAGGCCTCCCAGCTCCTGGCGCCTGCTGGCAGCTTTGCCTGCCATGCGAAAGTCTGCAAACAACCTTCACGCTTAAAAATGTTGGGTGACAGGATGACCCAATCTGCTGGGTCAACAGGAAATGAGCTATTTTCACTTAACATTGGTTCATTTTTCCAACACAATGCAGGTAGTCAAGTTGACCACAATGTTGGGGACCAAAATTTTACACAACATTGGATCAAAAATTATACCCAAAGCTGGAAACGTCTCCCAAAATGACTCAAGGCTGGGTCATCGCCGCCTTGAATTCCTTTCTGTACCTGCGCCAACCGCAAACAATGCAGACCCCGACAACGAATACCACCGTATGCGGCACGCCTGCAGCGCAGAGAATGCATTTCGACTCAGCACTGCGGCCATTTGTCAATCCCACCCCATCCAGCTCACACTCTCCATTCGTGCTGGCCGTGTCACACATGGGCACGCATGCCTTTCCTGCGGACTTGATTATATGCATATACTTGAACAGGATAATACCCTCCCCCGCCTATGTTCACATGCTTTGCTGACAAGATTCGACTCCGTTCAAGCACGTGCGGGTGCATTTCCCATTAACAGAGGTCACTTCAACTCTGTGTCTGTGGCGCTGTGGGATTTTCCTGGAGATTTTTTTCTCGATCGGCAGGCAGTCGTTTCAACTTGACAAGCTTGGTTCTTTTCATCAGCACGTGAAGTAGAAAATTTGTAACCCACACGTGGTTTGTTTTTGTTGGTTTTCAAAACCCGTTTGCGACTTTTAGCATTTTTTGTAATCAGTTGTTCAGACAACGGCAATTTCTGGTTTTTTTACACTTCTGCAAAATATAGACAGAAACTATCGTTATTATTGACCAAATTGATTCCATTTGCAAATTGACTTTGAGATTTTTCATGCAGTTTGGACGGGGTGAAATTTAAGGGCTGTCCAGTCCTTAAATTCTATCACGAAATATAAAAAATTCAGGTGATTTTCTGCTTGAAATTTTAAGACTGTCATCCAGTCTTAAATTTCATCTGAAATTCAAAAATCAAACTGTGAAGGTTTTCATTCTCATGAAATTTAAGGAATGGAATTTCTTAAATTTCAAAAAGGTCCATTTTGATATTTTATGGCATGAAGTTTAAGGATTGATAACGAGTTCTTAAATTTCATCTTAAAATTCAAACAAAAATTCCGAGACATTTCTTCAGCGTCTAAACCGCATGAAACATCGGAGATCCAATTTGTACCAGAACCAATTTGGTCAATAAATAACTGGTCGCTTTCTCTATTAATTGGCAGAAGATAGTATTCAAAACCACTTGCTGCCGCTCTTGCTTGAACAACCGTGTGAAAGAAACGCTGAAATTTGCTCAACATTTGCTCCTAAATTCTAACAATTCATGCGAATGAAAATTACCACAGAAATTATGTTAATATGACCCAACAGTGGATCAACAGCCTCACAAATCAATGCTTTGAATTGACTCTGAAATATAATTGCAATGATCCAATATTGGTTCAGATTTTAAACAACTGAATGGGTCAATATAACCTCCAAGTAGCATCAGTTTAACCCAACAATGAATGATAAAAATGACCCAACTTTTTAGTCATCTTGAACTATGGAAAAGGTTTAAATTCACCCAACGGTTGGGTTTTTCTTTTGACCCATTTTGTTGGGTCAAAATGTTGACCCAACAACCTTGAGTCAAATTGACCCCAAAAGGGATGCCTCATATTTGCCTCAACAGTTGGGTCAAATTTGACCCAACTTGGGTCACATTTTACTCAACATTTTTAAGTGTGTTGCAGTGGTTGCATAGGGAGGTGCATTGTCCACAAGTACCTGACTCAACTCAGCTTGGACGTCCTTCAGCGCCAAACCCTTAAGAAAGAGGAATTTTAAAACCGCTCTAACTTCGGTTTTGTCCATTCTGAAAATAATCACAGGTGGAAAACACCCTGTATGCTCACAAAACAGGCCGGTGTGGAGCTACCAATGCATGAAGACAAACAAAACGGTCAACTAGTTAAGTGACACCTAAAAATAAGAACGATAGAAAACTAAAATATGCATTTCTCATTAATTATTGAACACCCTAGTATGATTTGTATGCTGAAAGTGCTCCATATTTGAAGCTTGACAAGAATTGCAAGTACCAATTGTATATTTGACCAATGATTGCAAAATCTTTCGAGGAAAGTGGACGCTTCAAAGCATGCTATTCATTATGTTTGTCAAGTCAGAGATCTTGCTCTAATTCGTTAAATGCACCGTATAGTTGATGCTCATGTGAGCCTTCCGTTGTTGCATTGGAATAGAATTATATCGCCCAACTCACTGAATGTTCTAAATCTTTTTTTCCCAACGTCCCAGAGTAAGAGGCAGAATAGCCAAGACCTTATTCACTATACGGTACTTATCAAAAGTCCTCGAACAGATAGGCGATATTTTAAAGTACTGGTTAATACAGGGACCATCCATTTTCAACAGGACTTGGTGCAACTTCACGTCTCACACGAGTATCATGATGTTTTGCGGCGCATGCTGCCATTGATTGGAAATGGCGCCTGAGTTAACAATGAACTCTGTTCTAAGACTTTTGATAAAGAGTGTACATCTCATTCCACTTGAAGACATGAGCTAAGAATTCTCCCTCTCCCAAGTGTATACTGGCGGCGGAAAAAGATTACCCATACATGTGAAAATTTTCCATTCTAGAGATTTTAGCAAAAACTCCATGCTGTAGAAATAAAAGATTCTCTTTCATCACCAATGTCAAAATCTGACACCTCTAGAAAGCTCCGTTGCAATTTGGCGCTTTAATTTCTACCAAATGCATAAGAGTAAAAAGAAAGACAAAAAAAGTTTCGGAGGCAACAGTTAAATGGGAAAAACACATGTATGAGGAATCTTTTTCCGCCGCCACTATAAAAAGAGTGAATTCAGAATTCTTTCCAAAATGAAAACTCGGTCGAAAACTTCATTCTCGGCATAGAAATTAAAGTTTTTCTGTGAATTTAAATGGAAGTATGTCAAGCATTCTCAGTTTTCTTCAAATGGAACAAGGTGTATGCAGGGAAGTGCCAGTCAAAACTAAACATATTGCTCTCGGCCCAGTGCTTTTGTCGATTTTTGTCGTTTTTACGGGTAACGTGAGTAGTATATAAAGGCTGACTGAGGCAGAGCTGAGACCGAGAAATCACCAGACAGGATAAATGTAGAATTCTCTAAAGGTATTCTAATCCCTAGAGCACAAGCTCATAGTCGACGATGAGGGCAAAAAAGGCTCCCAGATGCCGACGTGCAATCTCGCGAGCAGACGCCAACGTGCAGGGGCGGGCCCAC
Organism: Sinentomon sp. SZTP_YWyxl; assembly: GCA_030068105.1. Lineage (NCBI taxonomy): Eukaryota > Metazoa > Arthropoda > Protura > Sinentomata > Sinentomidae > Sinentomon > Sinentomon sp. SZTP_YWyxl. Next base: position 15,449 of record JASGXE010008608.1, read on the forward strand.
ACGATAAGCGAGAAGAGATAGCTCAAAACAAAAGAGAAATAAGGACAGAGCAGTTAAGAGCACAGCTTGAAGAGTCCAAACACAGAAAGTCAAAGTCTCAGATGATCGTGGGCAAACACACTGGCAGCAGCTCCAAGGATCACCCCCGGCACCGCCACCAAACAGAACGCTGGCACCCGGCGCCGCATCTTAGTGCCGCACCCGAGCGCAGATCGAGAAGTTAGAACTCGACTAAGAAGAGCAGAGCAAAATTCAGAGCAAAACAATCCTTGGTAAATCTGTCAAGCACCACGCCGAACGCTGGCACAGAGCGCCGCAGCCTGGAACCGCACCCGCGCGCCGAACGACAAGTTCGAGCGCAACCCAACGAAGATCGGGCACCGAAAACTGCACCTCAACGAAGATCAAGAAGAACAGAAAACAGCAACCCCAACACAGATCGAGAATAGAATGCTCGAGGGAAAGATTTGAGATCAACACTTAACACGAGACAAGCAAGAGAAAAGATGTTGGCAAAACAAGTCGAGCCATCGTGTGAGGGCAACTTCCATCATACTGCTCAAAAAGATCACCTCAATCCCAAATCATGCATATGCTTCGGTAAGTTTGTATTTGAAAGGTTATCTGTGCATTTATGCCCAGAAAAATGCAAAATAACAAAACCAATAGTTGGTTGGGCAAAGCCGGAATGATGAAAACAAACTGAGAAAAGGAGAAAATAAAAGCAAGAGAATGGGCATCGAACGCAATCCCTCTACTAGAGAAAAGAAGTGGGCACAGAGGAATGGAGATCATCGTCGCTTGAAGAGCTCACAGACACAGAAAGTCAAAGTATCAGATCATGAGCGGCAAACCTACCACTTCTTCAAAAGCATAGGGATAATGAATCAAAGGATCGCACCCCAGTGTCGAACGTGAGGACGTAGTAAAGTTTCAGCAGCTTGAAACCCTAGAAACCCGATTTGAGATCGCAACGACACTTGTGTCAAACAAAACAAGAGCAGATGCAACCCAAAGAAAGAACAAATCGACACCCCGAGCGCAGCACAACCCCTCAGCTAGAGCAGAGAAGTAAGCACAGAGCAGTTGAGAGCACCGCTTGAAGCACTGAAGCACTAAGAAAGTTAAAGTTTCAAATCATGGGCAAACACAAACTACATCAGAGAAGTAAGAACACAGAACACAGTTGAGAGCACCACTTGAAGAGCCCACATAAGCAGAAAATCAAAATCTAACACACCAAAGAAGAAAGAAAATATGGAAGCAGAAATATGAGAGAGCAAGAATAGGGCAGATGTGAATCTCAGAGCAGAGCAGCTGAAGAAATTTGAGCAGTTAAAAAATAGGCAGATGTGAAGATTTCGATTTAATGTCCGCGACATGGACGTGTGAAAAGCCAGCTTTAAGACAGTAAGTCGAGGACAATAATTTATCATAGGACCATACACCCCATTG
>JASGXE010008609.1:0-16632 GCA_030068105.1 Sinentomon sp. SZTP_YWyxl
AATTCGTCTCTCAATGATCATAGCAGTTTGAAATTTTTGATACTTCATTAATAATCGTGTAATATTTTTGTCTTACACCTTCACAGTCGGTTTCGAGAGGTGAGCTGGTAAGCCTCTGCCCTATGAAATACAGTGAATGTTATTCAAGATATTTTCACAACAAAGCTTTATAAATCAGGGTTTAAATTTGATTAGAATTGAATTCAATCATAGTTCCATGTTAAATTTGATTCGAAAATTTGTTTTCAGATTCATTTCAATCCTTTTAAATTCGTTTCATTTTTATTCATCTCATCTCATTTTATTTCATCTTGATTCATCCCATTTCAAACCAATTCAATTCAAACCCCATTCAAAATTGATCCGACCATTTTTATTTAATTTCGGGTTGAAGTTGTAAATTCAGATTCAGGTTAAAATCCAGAACGATTCAAATTGGATTCAGGCCCAGATTTCATTCGCTTCAAGTTGAAATTAATAGCAAAAATGTTGCTTGGAAAATGATCCGAATTCTCGAAGGAGAGCATTTTTCGTCCCGGTGTAGTTCATCTTTCCTTGGTAGCCCAAAAGTCTGCATGAGGAAAATACAATGAAATTGGGTATGTTGGCGGAATTAATGCCTCGTAATGTCAAAATTGCGACCGTTAAAATTTTAGCAAAAACTCCATGCTGCAGAAATTAAAGATCCTCTTTTATAACCGAGGTCAAAATCTGACAGCTCCAGAAAACTCTGACGAAAACTGGCGTTTTAATTTCTACCGCCTGCATCAGAGTAAAAAGAAAGAAAAAAAGTTTCGGAAGCAACGGTTAAATGTGAAAACATATGAATGAGTAATCATCGCAGTCCCTGCAGCTCATTCCACTTATGAGCTGAGAACGCTTCACACTCTTCCATTTAAATACACATAAAAACTTTAATTTCTATGCCGAGAATGAAGTTTTCGACCGGGTTTTCATTGTTGAAAGGATTTTGAATTCACTTTGAGCGCACTTGGGAGCATTCTTAGCTCATGTCTTCAAGTGGAATGAGGAGTAAGAGTTTGGACGCCCGGCGTCTGAACACACTTGGGAGCGCTTGGGAGCATTCCTAGCTCATGGGTGGGTTGCTCTAGTCGGAGGTAAAGTAAGGAGTAGGCTACTCCCGAGTGTAAAGTCGAAGGTAAGCAGCCAGAAGTAAATTTCGGTTGCTGTTGTTGAGAGTAGCCTTACTCTGGAGTAAATATTTTCGAAAAAGTGAAATATTTACCTTCGACTTTTACTCCCGGCCAGGGGCAGGAGTAAAGTCGGAGGTAAGCAATCTGCGTACATAAAATGCCATTCAAGGTCTTTAGAAATTTATTTGCTTGTTCTACTCGTAAATCGGGACGATTTCAGGAATAGAAAACTGGCACGAGGCTTCTCCAACTTCGATATTCTTTCCTGGAAGAAGAGAACTGGTTGCCCTCCAGTGATTCCGTGTCTGTCGCCATCACATTTCTTCATTGCTCCATTTTTTTGTACACGAGGGAATTTCTTCAGATTTATGAACAAAATGAGAGTTGCTTGTAGCTAGGTGCAGGGACTAGGTGGGGTGGTACAACAATAAAAAACTTCGGTTTTGATAAGCAGCAACTTTACCAGTTCACCAATATGCAGTTGTGTTATCTTGAAGGGGCGTGGTTCCTTTTTGGATAATTTCCTGACATTTCACCTTGACTTCAGAACCTCAACTTGTGTTTAAAACCTGCGCAGTGTTGGCCAGTTCCGATAAATCAACATTTTCCTGGCAAATTCACGGATTCGGGAAATGTTCCATGAGGCAATCAAGGCTGTTTTTGGCCTGCCACTCCAATGGCCATCTTCGCAGGACACCCTGTTCTTCCTGGCTTTCACAAAACATTTGGCCACAGTTGCATTCAGAGCGGCAGGCAATCCTGGTGCTGCCTCCAACTTACCATGGACATGCCTCTAAGAAAACAGAAAGCAGGAGAAGACACCTGATTACAACCGTACCTCATTTTTCTCCAACCACAATCCAATCGTCCAACCGGCATGACTCCAAGTTATACAGAATTACTGATTTTAATCAAAACAAATCAAAAGTTGGTGTGGTCAGTAGCAAAAGATAATGGTTTAACGTGGCAAAAATGTGCCCGGATATTCTTAACTTAAGGGTACATTTCTATGAACTTTCTGATATCCCCTCGTATTTGAAAATTTTGTTTTTTGCAATGCATTTTCAAGTGTGGTGCCCCATACCGTGGTGCTCTTTTGTCATGATGATACACTTCCAAGCGGCGGTTTTGGAAGCAGCACAATTTCATACGCAGTATGCTTATAGCAGTTTTAAGGATTACAGTTCTAGACCTGTTGCATGTGGAGTAGACCAAGTTAGAGGACGTGATTTGCGGTTGAATTTGCAGTAGGTAGACAACAAGCATCAGGCAGTGAGGGTAGACGGATTAGGTCAGGTTTAGTTAGCCTTAATTGAGAAATAACTAAAAGAAATGCAGCACATCACGTTCTCCTCCACATGTAGACATCGTTCCGAACTGCTATCGTTTTGAGAGCCCATTTACATGGCAGGTACAACATTGAATGCGGGCCAATGGAAGCCATTTCATAAAATACAGCACATTTCAAACGAGGTTCATCTTTGACATGCTCACTCATGCATTGATACCACTTTATACGTGGCCAATCTTGGAAAACTCTTTTGTATAGCCATTTCAATTGAAAATTCAGAAGGTTGTGCCAGCTTGACACACCTCAATTTAAAAGGCTATCCCTGCAATGAAAAGTTTAAAGGGACTTCCCCACATCCCACAGGCTGACTCCACCACAAAAGCTGGGAGTAGCTACACCTGAGGGCAAAGCTTTTCGAACAGCAACCGGATTTTACTTCTAAGAGGTAACTACTCCAGGGTAAGCCATACTCTCGAGGTAAGTTACCTCCGACTGGAGCAACCCACCCGATCTTCAAGTGGAATGAGGAGTCCTTGACCATGCCAATAGGGAGCTAAGTGTAAGAAACTTTAATCTCTACTCCTGCGATTTTCCATTTAAAACTCAATAATTTCTTCAATAGTATTTTTCATTTCTTTTTTTTTTTTCATTTAGCTCTCTTTAATTTGTCCAAGGCGAAAAGAGCAATTCTCAGCCTCCAGTCTATTCCTATGATCTTTCTTCATCGGGCGCAAAAGTTTCTGAACAGTGTTTCACATTGCTTTTGAAAGTGGCAATAGAGAAGCAGTGACAAAACCCTTTTGGTATAGTTTGGATGTTGTGTCATTATCAATATCGAGGTGAAATGAAATGAAACAAGCCTTTAAAACTCAGCGATGTTACCAGGTTAAAAAGGAAACATAACATTTACCTATTTATTTATTTAATTCGATTTTATTTGCTAAACTATGGTGCAAATATGTCAGTATGGATATTTACAAAAACCAGATCATCAATTAAACCATAAATGCAGCAGCAATGAAGTGAAATTTCGATGAAAAGCGGCGTGGAAAGATTGATAATAAACAGCAAATGCAGGACCTCAACGTGAATTTTCAGGAACGGAAGTTGGTCTGGGATTCAAGGTGGCAGTTACTCCCTTGTAATGTTGGTGATTGCGTGAAGCAATGAGGAATCTCTTGGTACTTTAAGAGATCTCAGGTAAAAAGAATTCAAGAAAATGTTTGTAAATGTCTCTTCTGTTTTGAAAATTTTCAGTGAAGATAGTGAGAAATGCAAGCCTTTTCTCATGTCTGCGAATTTTAATAGGGCTGAGCCCAAGATCAGTTAGCATAGGAATGACACTGGCTGTGCGTTCATAGATTCCAGTAATGAATCTGGCTGCAGATCGTTGTATTTTTTCAATTGCATAACAGGTATATCTTGGGATCCATTCCTTGTCATATGAGAGACAAGGAATGAATCCCAAACGACAGACGCACACTCCAGGTGAGGCAAAACCGTGACCAAGCTTTGTTAATAGACGCATTGACTTGTTTCCCCCAGTCTAAATGCTCATGAAGTGGTACTCCAAGATATTTGAAAAAGGTGAGAGGCCACAACTTCATCATTATCTATCAGAGCAATTTTGTGCTTGTGAATAAGGGTTCTTTTGTTTCTTCGGGATGGAAAGAGTTGAAATGCACACTTTGAGAAGTTAATATCCATAATGGTGTTGCTGCACCATTGCCGAAGGGCTTCCAAGTTGTCTTGCAAAGTTAATAGAGTGACACTGCCATCCTCAAACAAATGTGGACAATGCAATGTCATCAGCGTAAAGCCTCATGTTATAACTAATTACATCGAAAATATCATTGATAAATGAAAGTAAAAGTAAGCGGGCCCAATGCACTCCCTTGAGGAACACCAGAGGCAAGATTGAGGACAGAAGAGGATGGCGTTCTATCAACAATGACGTTCGCATGCCGCGATGAAAGGTAGGATTGAACAAATTTAATAAAAATGGCCGGGAATGAGAGCCTCCGAAGTTTAATAAGAAGGAGTTCATGGTCGACACTGTCAAACGCTTTTGACAGGGCAATAAATAAGGCATGGATCGGAGTTTTCGACTCAAATTTGGACGCAATATCAAAAACCAATTCTCGAGTTGAGTTTCACATGATTTTCCCTTCCGTAATCGGTGCTGATTTGGGCGAACAATGTTATTTTTCTCACAGAAATCACAATTGAGTCGTACAACATTTTCTCAATTATTTTCAGAATTGCAGAAATGAGAGAAATTAGCCTGAAATTGTTGGCGTCATTTCGGCTGCCCTTTTTGGAACTTGGCAAATATTGATTTGTTTCCAATGAGCAGGAAGAACTCCAGAATGGCATATTTTTTGAAAATAATTTCTAAAAAGTTCGCATTTAGGTTTTTGACAAGTTGGATCGGGATCTTGTCTAATGCCGGGTCTTTTTTGTTGGACATTGAGGAAACAACGCCAAAGATCTCAGAAGCGCTAAAGTGAAATGCAATATTTTCTTCAGAGAAAGCAAATCGATCAGTAACGTCTGTTGAAGGGGCAATTGAGGTGAACAGAGCTGTTTGATCTCTACTGGGGAGAGTTACAGTTGCGCTTGGCAGCGGCAGCAGTGTCCTAGTGAAGTTATTTTGGAATGAAGATACAAACAAATCAGCTTTTCTAACACTATTTACAAATTAATGATCCATCAGATTTGGTAAAACGGGAATTGCAGAGCAGCCCTTCCTCTTTTGCCTCATGTAGGTTCCAGAAGGCCTGTAGGTACGTAAGGGGTATTTACAACATTCTCGATAAAATTTGCAAACAAAAGGTCATCAAACAAAAGGTCGTATAAAGCAGTATTTCTGGCGTTCGCGTAACTTTCCCAGTTGTTTGGTGTCGGGAAACGGCAAGTCACTTTGAATTTCCGGCGTTTCAGCGCCAGAGCCTTTTTCAACTCCCGGTTCATCCATGGGAATCTCACGTCGAACGTTCTCTCACGAACAGGTATGGCCTCGAAAAGTGATACGAAAAAGAATCTGATAGAGATATCCTCAAAACTCATTTATCCCAGCATGACCAGATAGATCCAAAGAATGAGGAAGAGCACAATCATTAGGAAGATCTCAACATATCCCAATCTGCTATGTCTCTTGCCTGGATTGTTTGACACATTTGAATTTGTTTGTATTCGCATTGGGAAGCAATAATGAAAGGGAAACGATTATAGTCATGTGATCTGCAACCCCATGGAATAATCCTTACTAAGCTGTTTTCTGCTTCAAAACGAAGGAAAAAACAGATCAAGCGTATTGGAGGTGCCTTTGCCTGGAAGATCGAGCGAGTATAGGTTCCTGGACCAATTGAAGCAACCCAGCACCTTGTGTTAAGTTCAAGAATTCAGATTCACTTTCAGCGACTCCAAAATTGGATAAATTTTGCCAGTCGGCAATGCCAGGGAGATTAAAATCCCCTGCAAATAATGAAATCATCGACTGAAATCTTTTGCATCAGACAACTTTTCATCTCCCATCCCATCACGCATTTTCAATTCTCCTCCGGCATCCTTTTGGCCTTTTTTCTCATCTTGCAAACTGTGGATTCAGTTCGATTTCAGCGCAAATCATGCACGCCTTATCTGTTTTACATTGAAATTGAATTGATTATTTTTGTGCGATTTCATGTCTGGGAAGATTATTCGGTCCAGGTTGCGATTTGATGTCTGGGTCAAGATTACTCGGTCCAGGTTTCGATTTGATCTCTGAGTCAAGATTACTCGGTCCAGGTTGTTCCAAGCGGTTAGAACTTCTTTCTTGCTGACCTTCCTTTCATCTTGATTCCTCACCTCTGCTGGGAATGGATTTTGTTCAGTTGCGATGCACCAGGGAAACTGTCAAATTTATCGATCTCGGTCAAAGAGAAACGGTCAAATTTATCGAACTTTCCTTCATTCATACAACATCCCCAACTCAACGAAAAATGTTCTCCATTGGTATCTTTGATACAGCGATGAATCACTGAAACACATACTTTGCATTTTTTTTTTCAAAAATTAGACAAATTTTAACATACCATAGCTGAAGTTCGGAATCTCTCATCCGGCATCTGCATGGCGATATGTCCTCTGCTCCAGGACACGATGCTCCACTGTCGGGAAGTTGGTCAACGCGGTACCCGTCATCATCATTCGCTGAAGCCGGTTGAGCGTGGCAAAGGCAAGCCACTGCCAGTGACAACGCAAGCAGCAGCACCCTGCCCGTCCGAACTATGTCAACGGACTGTATCTTGTGTTTTGCCATTTCTGTGATGGCCTCCCAAGTCGTGTGGACATCGATGTTGTTTTACATGAGAGCGAGCACATATTTTTTTCTTGTTGCAAAATAATATCTGATGTTTATTTGGCAGTCACCCTACATCACTCCTTTTTCAGATACGTAAACTTGAAGACTTTTCCTTTAGTCGGGACAATGTTCACAATCCAGGGGCACCATGTTGATAGCGTAGTCGATCGTTGAGTTATGCGTACATAAGGATGTACACAATAAATTCACAAGCCTATCTGTTTCTACAACAATTCCATTTGAATGCTGATAATGCCTGTGTCTGGAAAAGACGATAATTAAAATTTGAGGAAATGCGTTCGTAATTATTGATTATAAAATTTTATTTCACAAAAAGGCAGACCATCTGAATATTTTTTTAATTCCAGTAAAATTGCCATGAAGTCTCTTCGAATTCTTTACTCGTGTCCAGAGCACAAATATCCGTACAGCGGAACTCGAGCAAAAATAATTTGGTTTTACCAAATCCATGACTGTGTTGGTTGGGGTTCCACGATCATTTCAGTAAGAGTTTATACGAGCTTTCACAACATTTGGCATGCCGCTCAGCATTGGGTACAAGCATGGTTTACCAAAATATTCGCAGAAATCTATCGTAAGTCCATGAAAGGTACCTTAATTATAATTTAGTTATTGACAGCCCCTTCCGCTAATTTTACGTCCTTTCCGCTAAGCCTTCCTCATGCGCCAAAATTTTTTGTCCGCGGATTGTTAGAAGTATTTCTCAAATTTCCAAGCAAAAATAAATTTGGTTATCAAATTTAGAATGTTTTGTCACCAATACAAAATAAAAAGGTCCCACTTCTTTTCCATTGGTAGATGGAAAGATGGTCTAAATTTGAGATCAAGGAAGTCTTAGGAAATTTTTTTTGTTTTAAACGCTTTGTATGAACGGTCTTCCTAAACATCCCTTTTTCCACGCCTCCCAGCTTCTCGGGGTATCTGGGAGCGCTCCCCACTATATTACTAAGTTGAAACAAGTGGAATTTCAAGCAATTCAACACTGGTACAAATGACCAGATGGGATTCTCCCATTCAATGGAAGGATGTTCCTTAATAGATCAAGTTGGTATGAAATTGTTTTTTTGGTTTTAAGAACTCAGTGTTAGATGGGACTTTTGTCTTTAATTAAAAGGGGAACAAGAAACTTATAGGGAGATCTTCTCACGAAAATGAATGCCAAAATCAAGGGAACGTTAGGATAGGAAAAATACGAGAAGTAGCGTGTTGATGTCGAAGGAAATATTCATAGCAATGCTTTGGCGCAGATGGTGTGCTTCAGCGGGTGACGCTAGGCTTCGAAATCCTGAATCTCTCGAACCATTTTCTCGATTTGTCAATTTCAAATTTTCCTATCCAATGATAAAAAAAGGTTTGTGAGAAAAAAAACGTTTTTCCGAACACATCAAGAACACGAAAATCATGCATCTGGAACACCCATACTTATCAGAGGGCCTCAAAAAAGCTTACATAAACGAGAAGATGGCGATGACAGAAGGAATTCACTGAAGGACAGAAGAGCACAAAGTAAAGGTCGGGGAAAGAATCTTGTGCTCGGAAAAACAACTTGACAAAAGCCGGGAAATTTTAACCCCTCCCGCATGCCATCAGGCTGTTTCCTGCAGTTTTAGAAAGGCATAAAAGGCCACAGTTCCACCTATTTGAATTTGGGGGCACTTCTGATGGGTTTCCAAGGGCGTTTTCATTATTCAACCGGGTGTCCGAGCCTCCCGATCCCCATCCTACATCAGACGTTCTCTCGAATTTGGAGATTTCTCACGAAACGAATGTGTCGATGAAGAGAGGCCCGAGCTGAGTAATTCAGCCAGAAGCACCAACGCCTTGGAAATTTGCAACTCGATCACCCGTCGATATTTTCAACAAAAAAAAACAAATGTTCAGTCCCCACAAATTATCGGAATTTCGACAAAAATTGGTCAAATGTTTTGCAGCAGAGGCGAGTATAGCTGGCAATCTTCTGCTCAAATCGCAAAAATTAACACACTTTCTTCTGGTGAATTAGTTCAATTTTTTGAAATGGATCCGTCAACGAACTACCGATTTGAGTTGATGATGCTGTCAGCGCTCGCAAACATGTGATGAAGATTGCAAGAAATCCGAAAAATCAATATAATAACAAGATTGGTGCACCGGTGAAAGGAAATATAAAACATAGTTACACGCCGTGGCATGCTGCGGCGCATCCCACAAGCCACGGAACTGGCTCGAATTGTTGACTGCAGCAAACATGAGGCAGACTGACATTCGAATCCAACTCAAAGTTCGTCAGGAAAGGAATTGAGCGAATTATTAAAATAAAATAATTCACGGGCAGTTAATTCTAAATTGTCAGGAGGAAGCGAGCGAGACGACACCGCGGCGCACCGGCTGCAAAGAACTGAAGCTCAGCGGTCGTTTGTGCACTATGTGGATGCCGGGCACAGGTAAGCAAGTTCATTATTGGCAATAGGATTGTAACCGTTTTGTGCAAGGAACCATGGCACATGCCATAGTTTCTTGTGCGCACGTATGAGGGTTTGGCAGAAGCAGAAGCAGGAAACGTGGCTGCAGCTCCGTTAAGACCTTCTGCACATCGAAAGCAAAGCCAGCCACCGCCCGAACTCGAAATCGGATTGCGCAGTTCACGAGGTTCACGCCAAAGGACAAACACAAACACAAAAAAGAAACAATGTTGTTTTGTTTGCCGCCTGCTTCATGGCAAAATATCTACAAAAGAGCATGCGTTGAAACATTTGAACGACAAGCAGTTAAGTGCGAACCCAAATGCATGCGAAACCAGGGCTTCCGTCGCTGAAACGAAAATTTCACTTGTCTGGAAGGGAGCAGTTTTGCAAGACCCGTAGGTACGTGTAAACACTGGTAGCACGACCCAAAGTTGTTTTTTTAACAACTTATTCTTCTCGTTTCAGGTCATCGGGTTCATTGTATCTGTTCACTGATCCCTTGACTCCTATTCATTTTTTTTTCATGCAAAAAGGAGAGATGAAAAGTTGTTGCTTCACAACGGATACCCACATTTTGCGAATCTCGTGAATTCGAAAATGTCTTGGAAAGAGTTTTGAAGGACGGCAACTCCCGGCCGGCGGGGATCCCTCTTTCTAAACGGAAGCGGCGTCACTCCCATCAAAATTTCGCAAGTTTTGTATTTTTCAATGTTCTCTGAGATCCCGGGCATCGCCTACTCGAGCAATAGCAGTCTGCAAAACTCCAAGGTTCGCTTCTCGGTTCAACCTGCCACTTGCCAGCGCAATCGTTAAGTAAAATTTTAAACTGGAAACTTTGAGTAATCAGCACAACATATTGTAACATGGTTTTTTCAAATGTATTTTTTAAAAACTGGCTGTTGTGCTCCTTGCCTGAATTGTTCAGAGATCAGAACCGCATTCCCCTGCCTTATTGACAAGCCCAGTTTGAAGAACCCGGGCTCATTGAGAAAGCGAAGCTCTGAAAAAATTGCAGGGTGCATTGAAAATCAGACGACGTACATGACGGTTATGAGCCGAGGATTTTTTTGTCAGAAATCGAGACTGTGGTGCGTGCTGAATCCAGCAATTTGCAGATGCACCTAGATACAAGTACAGTTTCAGAAACAATGATGACTGCCTTGATACAAGTACCTACATCGGAGTCATTATTTTTTCTGTGGTTGTACATCCCCCTGAGAGAATGCTTGCAGCCTTGGCCCGGCAGCCAGTTTACAAACCCTGCCACGACTTTAGATGGCAGGCCGGGGCCCCAAACGAGTATTGATTTTTCCGAGAGGGGACAGGGTTAGGTCAGGCTCAGATTGCTTTAGGCATAAGAAAAAAACTTTTTTATTTTTCTTGCGAGCGAAGGGCCCCAATCGAGCATTATTGCCCAAAACGCTCTCTCCCATCTAAAGTCGCGGCAGGCTTTGTAAAATCGCGGCCGGGCACGGTACATCCATGTTAACAGACATGTATAGTGGCGGCGGAAAAAGATTACTCATACATGTGTTTTTCCCATTTGATTGTTGCCTCCGAAACTTTTTTTTTCTTTCTTTTTACTCTTATGCATTTGGTAGAAATTAAAGCGCCAAATTGCAACGGAGCTTTCTAGAGGTGTCAGATTTTGACATTAGTCATGAAAGAGGATTTTTTATTTCTACAGCATGGAGTTTTTGCTAAAATCTCAAGAATGGAAGTTTTTCACATGTATGGGTAATCTTTTTCCGCCGCCAGTATACAGCGACAGGAACAATAATGATTCCCATGATCCAATGTAGGTATTTACTTGTGCCTACTTAGCGAGTCATTATTGTTTCCGAGACAGTACAGGCCTGCCTATTCGTGGACCCAAAAGGTATCTCACCCAAACAAGACAATGTTCTTGAGCACGAGGACCAGGCAGGTGGGTCCACTGCTCTTCAGCAACGTGACTTGCTCATCATGGGTGAGCTGTCCATGTCCATAGAGAGACAATCAAAATCAGAAGGTTCAGATGATCCGCCTGCATCGACACGGATTTTGATCATACGTCACACGCAAACATCGAGAGGCGGGTCGCCGTCTTTTACTGGCTTTCCTTTTGGAGTTATCGCCTGGATGCAGTTGCTGTGTAGGCATGTGTGTGCGAATACAAAGCAATCGCATTTTTGCAAACGTCAACTTTCGCGACGCGTTTTGTTTTGTTGTTTTCTGTTTTTCGCTGCGGATACTGAACAGCAATTGCGTGACAAGGTGTTTTTGGCAACTGTTCTTTGTGCCACATGCTTCAGGTTTGGGCCGCCCGCAGTTCAACGAAAGTTAGCGCTGCACTCGCCAAGGAGGACAGTAACATTTCAGTAGGTACTCTCGGAGAGGGGGCACACCTCAGCAGCGTTTTCCAATTCGGGGGCTTTGGTTGGGGCTGGATACCCTCACTCTCCCACGAACTCCCGCATATCCCTTGCATGTGAAGAGACGCCACAACCCACACGAGCTCCTCCCTGGGGGTCACACTTGCAGAAACTTGGCGAGGTTAGAACCTTAATAATTAAAAGCGAAATACTTAAGAAATACCTACTTAAGAGATCAGTGCCTCCTCTTGCTTTCGGAACTCCGATATGAAAGCTCGCTTCAAGCGGGGTGGCCTCGTCGGGCCCTCTTTGCGCCGGAAAGATGCAACATTGCAGCAGCGCGTAATTTTTTTTTTTTTTTTTGAATTCGCACTGGGTGAGGAGTTGCGAAATAATTAGAGTAGATAATCGTATAACGGTTTAAGCGTGCGTGCAAATTTTGAATACTTAATTGTTGGGCAATTTTAAAACAATTTCACTGCCATAAACGCGAGTAGGCCAACAGGTACCTACCCAAGCTGCAAACGCGTCTCAGTAGGAAAAGCAATTTTTATATGAACGATCCAATGATTTTTCGATTCACTATGGACCGACTCTGTTTGCATATCGGTCAACACCTGTCCTGTTAGCTCCCCTGATATAGTTTTTATATGCGTTATCCTGCAGGATCGCAGGTTCAATTCTGCAACGTACGTGCATGTAATTCATAACTGCATTAACGAATCCTAATGGAAATGAAGTGGCTTTGTCCATAGAAATAAAATTTTTCACACCACAAATCTGTCTTTGCACTGTATTGGCTATATTGAGCTGTTGAGTTTAAGCACAGTTGAGTGGCAATGGGGAATACCCAATATCGATAGACTTCCTTTTTCGCAGCAGGATACCGTAAAAAGTGTTACCAATCAAAATTTTGCGAGATTTCCTGTGGGTAGCTTATACGTATAGGTAAACGGAGATGAGACTCAATTTTTATCCAGGATTTTTCTTCGACCATCGGCAGATCGATATCCCAGTTTTTGGGAACAACTCAGCGAATCTTGAAATAGCTCACCGTGCGATTTGATAGGTAACCTGCAGACTAGCTCTATTTCTGAGCCCTTCGTTGTCCAAACGCTGATTCCGAACCATACGTCCGAATTCCAAAAAATTAAATTTTTTACCCCAAGATATCTATGACTGTCAACCACTTCCAAGTCCTGATAGTCAACAAAATATGAAGAAGGAATACTCGGGGCAGCAATGGCGTTTCATTTCTACTCCATTGAAAATACATGACCTTCGACTTGCTACTATTGATTTTCATTCCCCACTTCTCTCACCAGCGGGTAACGACATAAAAGTCAGAAGCGAGCACCGTATGGTTCACTCCTGAGACAATTGGCCGATAGATGACAATCGTCTGCAAACAGGCGAAATGAGGAGGATATATATTCTGGAATGTCATTTATGTAAATCAGGAACAAAAGACCGAGTACGCTACCTTGAGGAACCCCAGAAGTTGTTTTGGAAAGCTCAGACAAGGTGCCCGTATCGAAACCTGCTGTGTTCTATTTGAAATGAAGGAGCCAATTATTTTAACAAGCGGTGGGGGTGTATTGAGCTTATGCAACTTTTATAAACGTTTTGCATGAGAAACCAAGTCAAAAGCTTTTGTTAGATCAAGGAATATTGCAAGAACGGGAGTTTTTTTTTATCTAATGAACTGGCAATCTCATCCACAATAAAAAAATAAGCTGCGCCTCACAAGACCTTTTTCGGCGGAAACCAAAGTGGCTAAGGTGGAGTGAGTCATTGCTATTGAGAAATATATAAGAAAGTTTGCAACAACAAATATCGACAGCTGATTGGCGTCTGTGGGATTGCTGTACTATTTTGCACCTTACAGTGAACGCGCGATGCCGATGAATGCCAAAATCTACCATTCAGGGTAAATGTGCAACTTTCAGGTTTTTCCTGTTCTCAGCAATGCGAACTGGATGTGCCGCCAAACCAAAATTTTAGGGCTGCAGGTCAGAAGTGCGCTCGTCAGAAGTGCGCTCGTTGAACGTTCGTCAGCCAATTGATTTTTCAACTCCTTAAACAAAATGTAAAGAGAAATGATTCAGAGAAATGATTGGCCGACGAAGTGAAAATTATTGCATTTGGAAACTCTTTAGAACCAACGTCATAAAAAAGTACAATAAAAAGCAAACTTGTGAAAGTCCATCATCTTGTGCGTGACTTTATTCTGCATCACCCTGCAGAAAAAGGAATGGGCATTGTTTTGCTTATATGGATTTGGGGTCGACAATCTTACGATTACCCTGATTGTGCCTGCATGCTCAATGATGATACACCTTTGAATGTTGTAAAATATCGTGTATAGTATCGACGGAATTAATGAACCCAACATGTCTTTTTCCCATTTAACTGTTACATCCGAAACTTATTTTCTTTCTTTATACTCTTATGCAGGCGGTAGAAATTAAAGCACCAGTTTGCAACAAGGCTTTCTGCAGGTGTCAGATTTTGACCTCGGTTATCAAAGAGGATCTTTAATTTCTGCAGCATGGAGTTTTTGCTAAAATCTGAACAGTCGCAATTTTTACATACAGGGTAGCCCAAAAGTCCCTGGCCATAGGAAAAACGCAAATTTGTCGTTTTTGTCATATTTTGTGATCTTAAACTTTTTCTGGCTCTGACATCGGATATCAAGGCTTTGTTCGGAAATTTTAGGACCAAATAAAGTGGTGTCATCCGTGCTGGGAGTTAGAAAAAGTCACAAATCACAAAATTTGATAAAAACAGTTAATTAATTTTTTTATATGACCAAAAACTTTGGGCATCCCTGAATATGCGCATGTTGTTCCGATTACATCTTGTCAACCGTGGTTGGAGCAAGAACGACTTTTAGATCACAAGATTTGATAAAAACATCAAATTTACATTTTTCCTATGGCCAGGGACTTTTGGGCTACCCTGTATATGAGTACATTAATTTCGCCGCCGCTATAGGTACATCCTGCAGTGTGTTCGACGTGTCTTTCAGCAGGGATGGTCTTGGGCCAGGGAGATAGATGGTTCCTCGGACCATCACTGTTACTGTGCCAGAAGCCAGACATATGTTTGCGGACGAATTAGAGGTTGGTAAACACTTTTGCCAGCCCTGTTGTTCTGTTTGCGAAGCCGAATTAATCAAGCTTGATTGAACGGCTGTAAAAAACATGTTTTTAGAATACTCGTTGCTTTGCCACGCTGGATATCTGTCCAAAAATGCGATTCTGAATGGAAAAAGGTCTGAAAACAGACCCGTCCGCAACAATGACTGTTTTGGCATGACACGCGGAATGTTTGTCCATATGCAACAATTGCGACATGCCTATCAGCCTAACCAAAGCATGCAGCACACGACGGTTTTCCTGCAGGTGTTTTCGGACTGAAACGCAGTTGTAATTGTTTCGCAACGCAGGTCAATTGCGCGGCTTTTTGAAAATGCTGCTGAGCATGAAATAAGCCAGATTACTTAACTTGGAAGTGTCAGTTGACTACCAGTAACTTAAGTGAGAAGCACTGTTCATCCCATTCGATCGACTGATGGCAACGAAAGCGTTCAACCGTTTGCGGGGTGGAAGATTCAAGTATTTATATAAAATTTCTCATCTGCTTTTCTCATTTGACATTTCTCGTCCGCTCAGATTAAATCTCTACTTTGACGACGTTTCTATCAAGTTAATTTCTCACCACGAACTCCACAGAGTGACAATTTCTGCACGTGTAAACGCCGTTTCACCCCACCTGTTTTTTCTCGGCAGTATAATATCGAACTGGAACTGGTCACTTAATCGATACACAGTGCCCGATTTGCGGAAAATGTTAACGGCGTGTAAACCTCAACTACGAGTAGAGGGGTAAAATACCCGCATTTTTCTTTAAATGCCTACTTTTTGCTGAGATGTTTTATTTATCTGAGAGCAATATACCCCTGAGACCCTTACAATAGGGCCATGGCTCTTCATAACATATGATAAAATAATCATCACATTCGTTGTTCAAAGGCCTCCCATGGGGCCAAAATGGACTCACGTTTTATTTCTCTACATGCGTAAGGGCTCAAAATGTCCAACAGTTCATACGGTTCGTAGTGTCATCAAAAACCAATTAAATGGGGTTGATCTCGACGGTGTCCTTTCAAAACCACACAAACTCGTATTGCGTTCTGAAATCCGGTTTCAACCGTCCACCACAAGACTTTTTACACATCAAAATGCCATTCTAAAAGTCGTCATCCATTTTTTTAATTTAAGATTCCCACCATCGCAATGTTCTCGGAGACAAGAGCAGACATTTGAAGGAGTTAGACTTCAGTTACTGGGCAACGTCTCACAATGCGCCAGAAATAACTTACAGATATTGAGATTCGTCAACGAAATGACAAAAAGTTCAACATATCCAACCACCCTCATTACAGGTAAGTGATGGAATGTAAAGCCGTTTCGCTGGAGTCGAATGTGCAGAATCAAGTTGCGATTTTTTTTCCGCGGGTACTCTTTTCTAAAGCCAACAGTTTGTTATTCAGGAACGTACGGTCACGAGGAAATTTTTCATTGTTACGTTTTGCAAGCATTTTTTAAGAGCAAAACGAAAAAAAACGAATTTGCGACTGTATACTGGCGGCGGAAAAAGATTACCCATAGGCCTACATGTGAAAAATCTCCATTCTTTAGATTTTAGCAAAAACTCCATGCTGTGGAAATAAAAGATCCTCTTTCATCACTAATGTCAAAATCTGACACCTCTCGTTTAGAAAGCTCCGTTGCAATTTGGCGCTTTAATTTCTACCAAATGCATAAGAGTAAAAAGGAAGTAAAAAAAGTTTCGGAAGCAACAGTTAAATGTGAAAAACACATGTATGAGGAATCTTTTTCCGCCGCCACAATACAAAGCCTGATGGAGATTTGCTTACTGAGACATACGAGTTTTAAAGCTAGGGATATTCTTTTGCTACCGCGCTATCAGATTGATGTTCCCTCCATCCCGTCCC
>JASGXE010008610.1:0-17344 GCA_030068105.1 Sinentomon sp. SZTP_YWyxl
TGTTTTTTGAAGTTTTTTTTTTTGATATGAGGTTTTTGTGCTGAAAGCTGGAGCTGGATTGATTCCCTGGCGTTCGAAGGGCCCCAGAGGGGGAAAATAAGGGCTGAGGCAGGGGCCCTCTGTGGGGTTGGCAAAAGGGGCCCACCCCCTCCAGAATTCCACTCACCGAATTCTGGGGGGGGGTGAACCCCCCCAACCCCCCCGTGATTTGCGCCCATGTTTCTATCACACCTAAAAGGACAGCTATGTAGATGCCCAATGGCGCAGGAGCTGGGGGGGTCAGAGGAGCTGCCGCCCCCAGAATCAGAGCAGAGGGGGCAGAGCCCCTCCAATCAATCATCTCGATTTTTGGCCAAGAAAAGGATGCAGGTAGGTGTTTTTTGGAAAAAATTGTTTTTTTGACAATCATTCGAAAAAGCCGATTTTGACATAAGTCAGCAAAAATAGGGGATAGTTGGTCATTTGTCTTGTGCCCCAGATTTTTGCTGCACCCAGTAATTGACACTTTTTTATTCAAATGGGAAGGAAATACCTACCAACATGGATAACAATGGAGGCTATTTGCAACCACCAATCGACCATTTGTGCTCAGACAGGAATACCTAACCGAACATGGCACCAGAGGATTATCCTCAGAAAAAGAAAAAGGGTCATCTTTCTCCCAGGCAATGGGCTAGAGCAGATAAAAACTGATATTTTTCCTTTTTCTTCTCTTTCCTCTTTGTCAAGTGCAATGCAATACATAAATAGGTAGGTAGCTTATTGCGGGCATCAAAAGGCTCGGCCCTCTCTCCACGACCCAGACGATCCTTATTGTCCCAGGGCTTTGCTTGGGGAGTAAAAACCTCTTAGGTTCGGTTAGGTTCGGTGTCAGACGCTGTTTTGAATGTAGTTCCACAGAAGATGGAATCAGAATTAACAATGAGCAGAGAATTTCACCAAATAAAAGCACAATTGAAGAAATGAATTGGGGTCATGAGTTTTGATCTTGCTGTTTTTGCAAATAGGTGGGTAACTTGAACCAAAAAGAGGTACCTAACACCAAGAAGCGGTAGAACAACTGCTTCCACAATTTCGTGCAAAGCTATAAGCACCAGGAAAATGAACCAGGTAGGCAGGTATTCGTCAGCTTCTGGGGGTGCTGCCCCCAGACCCTCTGCCAGGGGCGCTGCACTTGGAACCCTGCTGGGTAAAAAACGCTGAACCTGCTTGTCCTGCTGGTAAGGTCTTGATGGGTTAGGTTAGGGTTTGGTAAGGTCAGATTAGTTTAGGTTAAGATAACCAAATCCAACAATAACATATAACCCATTTAAAATTTTTTTTTTTTTTATTTTATATGAGATGGGTAGGCCTACCTATCTTTTTGATAGGCCTATCGGGGCAATAGCCTCTCAATACCTGATGATAGAAATCAATCATAGAAGTGCAAAGACTTCTGGAGGAAATTGCACCAAACAAACAGGAGGGGAATAAAACAAAAACAAGTTGCCCAGAGGCATCACCTCCCACAAATGGTCAACTCGCCTCGGACAAACTAAAGGGAGCTAAGTGTAAGAAACTTTAATTTCTGGTCCTGCGATTTTCCATTTAAAATCCATTGTTGTTCAAGAATATTTTTCATTTCTCTGTTTTCACCTAGCTCCCTTCAATTTGTACTAGGCGAACTTCTTGAAAAGTTTCAGCAGAGAGTAAAATGGTCAATCATTTTTAGCAGGCACCCAACTCAAGCCCCCCGCCACACCCCAAAAGTTCAAACTCAAAATGCAGCATGTCATTTGAGCATTTCCTTTCAATTGGCATTTTAGGGTGTGGCAGGAGAACTCAAGCCGGGAACCCACTAAAAGTTCAAACTCAAAATGCAGTGCGGCCTCAACTCAACTTTTATATGCCCGAAGGGGCAAACAAAAAAGTGTTTCGTATTATTTTCAATAAGAAGATGCAAATCCAATCAATTTCTTAACGGAAAATCAATAATATGTTGGCACCAGGTCATTTCAGGCCTGATCCACCAAATAGCTTGACTCTACAAAAAATGCCAAAATTCAAAGAAATGCAAAAATCAAAAACCAAACTTCTTATACGCGAAAGTATTCAAAAAATAATTGATTGTTAATCATGCAGCGCTTCAGTCGCTTCTTAAATTGCATATAATTGGGACAAAGACGCAGTTCATTGGGCAGAGAGTTCCATAATCTAACGCCAAGGTGCTGTAAGGAAAAACGCCCAAATCGAGTAATTACCCTTGCAGGTATAAGCTTTGCTGTACCGACAGAACGCAAAGCAGGCAAGTCCGCCCTCATGTCTGCATGAAACAAACCTTCACCTGCCATAAAGCCATAATAAGATGGGCCTTTACCATAGTACGTTTTGTGCACAACAAGTAATATTTGGAAATATATAATCTGATATACATTTAAAATCTCAAAATCCTTAAAAATTTCCCTAGTTGGGGCACGATACGGAAGGCGGGCCAAGATGCGCACTGCTTTTTTTGGATTAGGAGAACAGGCTTAATCACCTTGTCAAAAGAAGAACCCCAAATCATGGCGCAATACCGGAGGTGAGATTCGAAATGAGCATGATAGAGTAGTCGGACACAGGATATGGGCAAGTTAGAAGCAGCCATCCTAAGGATAAAGACACCAAAAGCAAGTTTGGATAGGAGAATTTTCGTGTTTTCCTTCCATGTTAGGCAATCATCTAAAACTAAACCCAAAATTTTCACAATTTTAACAATTGGAAATCGAGAACAACCGACACGAATAACATCAATTGGCATTGCTGGAACATTCAAACAAACAGGAACTAAACTTGAAAAAAACATGCAACTAGTTTTAGCAACATTAACAACCAATCTATTATTCAGACACCATAACAAGACATGATTGATTAAATTTTTGAATTTATCTTGCAAAACCAAGGGTGATTGTGCAGATGCAAACACAGTGATGTCGTCTGCATATGCAACGGCAAATATGTCATGTGAAATTGAGAAAAAAAGATCATTTACAAAAATATTGAAGAGCAGCGGACCCAAAATGCTGCCCTGTGGAACCCCTTTGTTGGTAGGTTGTGGAACTGAAACATGGTCTACAATACGGACCGATTGAAACCTTCCAGAAAGATAGGAACTAAGCAAGTTGAAAACATGACCTCGAACACCATATCGGTAAAGCTTATTGAGAAGGATGGCATGGTCGATGGTGTCAAAAGCTTTTGAAAGGTCGACAAACAAAGCTCCTGAGTACATATGAACATCCATCTTTGTTCTTATATAATTACACACATTAATCAAAGCATCCAAAGTGGAGCGGCCTGGGCAAAATCCAAACTGAGCCGGAGAAAGCAAGGAGTGCATACTAAAAAAAGAATACAATCTTACATGCATAGCCTTCTCAACAACCTTACTGATAACTGGCAAAATTGCAATCGGGCGAAAATCAGAAACATCGATGGAATTTTTCTTTTTAGGTATTGGAACAACAATGGCATATTTTAAATCAGAAGGAAAAGTACCTGACGAAAATATGCAGTTTACAAGATAACAAATTGGACCTTTAAGAAAAGAGGAAACATTTTTTAAAAGCATAGCAGAAAATCCAAGACCATCTGGACACGAATTATTTAAATTAAGAATTAGGCTATGAACTTCCATCTCATCGACCGGAGTCAAATAGAGTGTCTGGTCATTCCAAATGGACATTGAGGAAAAGACACCAGCTGTGACCTTGCAATGGGAAGATGCATTTAAAAAGAAAGTTTGCAAATGGTCTGCAACTTGAGCAGGATCACAAAGAATGTCCCCCTGATGATTTTTAACAGCCAACGGGATCCTTTCTGGTATCCTTTTGTTAATTGCTTGACTCATAACTTGCCACAATTGCTTGGGGTTCGATGCGGATGCGATATGTTTGTGGAAATAATCATTTTTTGATTGAGCCCAGGCATGGCCAATATAATCTGACAGCTCTCTCACCCGCCTATTAAGATTAACATTGAAGGGCCTGCGGAAAAGTTTAGATTTTAAATTGTCCCTAAGTGTTAATAGTCTTGCCAATTCAGGACAAACCCAGGGTGTCAGCAGGTAAGTTGAAAACTTCTTGCCCCTTGCAGGGACAACGATCTCCGAGAGGTCTTTAGCAACCTGAAGGTGATTCCTAAACTTCGTCCAAACAATGTCAGGGTCCTGAGACTCCCGGATGTCAGACCAGTTGGTGTCAGCAAGAGCTCTTACCCATCTCAGAGTAGAGACCTTTGTGTAAACAGAAGAAGCAGTGGCTGAGAAGGAAATCTGAGACTGGGGGGTAAGCCCTGGAAGAGAAATGAAGACCGGATAGTGGTCCGATATTGAGTAAGATACTACACCTGAACAACAATCCACCAAAATATTACAAAAAACCATATCTATAATAGAACTAGTAATCAGATTTCTTCTGGTCGGCAAAGAAATGCAGGAATAAAATTGGTTTGAGTACATCAACTGATAAAACTCCAAGGCTTGTGCATCAGACCGGTTTAAATCAACATTAAAGTCACCCATGAGAATGCACCTAGTTAAGTCATACCCTGCATTGAAAAAGGCAACTAACTTCTCAATAAAATGACCCAAAGGACAAGATGGGGACCTATAGATGCAAAGAATGGTAATATCCAAGTTAATCTGCTGCCTCAAGTCATAAGAAATGCAAATACCTGCAGCTTCCACAAGGCCCTCAATTTGTAGGCAGGACAGATCAATCTCTTGGTAAAGGTAGTGATTACGAACATATATGGCAACCCCTCCTCCTATTTTACTCGTCCTATTCACAAAAATAGAAGAGAAGCCAGGAATACCTAAGAGGGGACTGCTAGCATCAGTGGCCCAAGTTTCGGTGACACCTACAACCTGTATTGCATCTGCAGCATGGCTATTTCCCAACAGAAATTTTAGCTTATCCAAGTTCTTCACCAAACTGCGAACATTACATTGAACAGCAAGAAAAGATTTCAAAGTAGACAACAGTTTCTGAAATTCAACTAAATTATACTGTTTACAAGAGACGTTTGGAAAAAGATCCATTTTTATAAGACAGAGGAAGGCACTCCTACTAGGTGCACAGAGCGATCCATTTTGAATCTAGGTGAGCATCAGTTCGGGATCCTTGGAGTGGAAAGCTTAACAAGGTCAGCCTCTGATTCCACCAGGACTGCACGTGAACCCTGCTTCTGACGAAGAAAAATTCGACAGTCTTTCACCCACAGAAACTGCCAAGCATATCGCTCCTTGAACTTTCTCGCACTTGAGTAAAGATCCTGATAATATTTGATCAAGTGATCCGATGCAAAGATCTGTGAGTTTGGAAGATCCTTGAATCCAATATCATGCAATGACGGTTTAGCCAGTTTAACCTTTGCAATGAACATGTTCTTCACCTGACGGGACACAAACTTTATGAGCAATGAACGTGAACCATTGCTGTTCGCAGCATTGAGATAATGTGCTGCATCCACCTGATGGACATAGGAGATGGGAAACTGGATGAACTTTGCAAGGGCCTCAACCAGTTCCTGTATCGCAGATGGTTTTGCAATTGGATTGATGAAGGGTAAACCCCTAACGATAACATTGTTGATTCTGAGATATTGTGACGTATGAAGATTAGCCTGCTTCAGGATAGCTACATCCTGGCACAAACCATCTGTTGTTGCTTGTTGTTGAGCCACACCTCCAGATAGTTGTATGACGGACTTGTCAAGACTCTCCAGCTTTGTTTTGAATTCATCAAAAGAAGAACTTAAGAAGGCGATGGCTTTCGAATCATCTTCCTGCCTTTGACACATGGCTGACAACTTCGCATCCAAGGAAGAGAAGTGTCCCAAGAGGGTATCAACCTTTCTCTCAAGTGAACTGGAAGCTGAAGATTTGGCTGAGGTCTTAGCAGCTGCACTTGGTGAAGGGGTCCTAGAAGCCATATCTTGGAGGCACCTGGAGCACTGCCAGCTGGAAGCATTTGAGTTGGCAATTTCCAAGAACTGAGCATCTGACAGTCCACTGCACTTTTTATGTATCCAGGACAAGCAGCCATCACATTCGACAGAATTTCCATTTTCAGCTACCTTCTGATGACAGATGCCACAGACAGCAGGTCTCGAGGATGCAGGCATTGCAGAAACAGCAATGTTTTATCCAAAAGGATTGGAAAAAATTCAGGAGGTCAGTAGTTAATCCTCCAATCTAAAAGAAACTTCCTGTAAGCCTATCTAGGTTCAAGAGCTATATCCCCTCCCTCAAAGAAACTATGTTTCACCCATTGACCATTTTTTGACCATTTGACCATTTTTTTTTTTTTTTTTTTAAAACAATTTTTTTTCAACAACAGAGGAACGTACTCAATGTCAAGTTAGGAACATATGCAATGCCGCAAGTTCAAACTCAGTGATGGCAAACAAATTAGGTATTATTGGTGTTGTTTCAGTATGATGTGATTTTTGTGGCGTTTGTTAATTTTATTTTTTAATTTTTACCAGCAAAGCCATTGAAAGAGCAAGAAGCAACTTACCCCATGCAGCAGCAGGGAGAGATGAACGCATTCAATAATTGTCAAGTTGAGATGATTCCGGCAACATTACCAGCAGGACAAGCAGGTTTCCAGCAGGACAAGCAGGTTCAGCGTTTTAGTTACACCCCCCTACTGGGGCTCCACCCCAGTCTCCGGCAACAGGTGGGCTCTGCCCCCAGACCCCCGCCTCACGGTTGCCTCTGGCCCGTCGATAAAATCTTGCCCCCTCTGCAGACACAGACTTCCTGCGTGCCTGGAGGTGCCATGTACCAACCTAACAAAGGAATACGGTGCTAGATATTTGTCTGAATATCGTTTTCTGCTCTCCTCAGCTGGCGGGCATGGCAGGTGGGTGCTTACTGCTTGCCATAAACAACAGCAGAAGGCAAGACAAGACAAGACAAGATGTAAGGTATGATGCCTTCTTTTCGGCAAAAACCCACAACCCAAAATTTACTCTCGAATAAAAAGACAAAACACCATTGAAAAAAAAAAAACACATTTCACTCACTCACAGAACCCCAGCGCAACACAAATCCAACCTACATTATAGAATACGTCAAATACCACAACGAGACTGCTCCTTCACAAACATGTTCAAAGCTCCTCTTGCCCTGGAATCCAAAATAAGTTAAAGTTAGGCCTACCTACCTACCTAAAGACAAAAATGAATGAAAGAGAAACAGAAAAAACTTAGCTCTGAATCTTGGCTAAATCCTTCCTCATCGGCTCAGCGTCAGATCAATCATCCTCCAGGCTAGGTTATCGTCATCACCAACACCCTCCCTCGTCCTTCACTCCGCTCCGCGTCATCTCTCGAGCTCATCAGACATCCGTCACCACAGTTCATCCAACTGCTCACCTTGACATTCTAAAACAGGAGAAAAAAAGAACGAGAAAAAAGGATGAAGGAAGAAGCAAAGCAACCTCAAAAGAGGCAGCCTTTAAAAGAATAAAAAGAAAAGAAATACAAGAAACAAGAAATGTAAGAAAGGAACCAAATGAAATAAGATGAGAACTTCCCCTTTTCCAGTGCACACCACAACGGGGGAATGGTTCGCCTTGTGTCAGTCACGCGGCGAGAGCGCTGTCCGGCATAAGCTCGGTTAACTAGCGCAGGGAGTCACGGAAGCACCAGCGGCGTTCGCCAGCAGTACGCACACTCCCTCTTCCCAGCTGCGTGAAAACGGTTTTGCACTGACCACGCAGTGGGGGGCCGCCAACATGGGCCGCCGTCTCCGGGCAGGTTCCCGGCTTAGGTCTGGGCGTGGGTCCCCGACCCTTTCCCAAACCTCATGTATATCAACCCCGTGGCAATGCACCAGATCGGATCCGAAAAATAGATAAAGAAAAACAAAAAATCTCCAACCACCCTCAGTGCTAGGCCGCAGAAACCTTTCCCTTCCACTTCACGAGATATTGCTTCGCATGTTCCACCCACTGGTCTGATTCCTTCTCCCTCCCTAATCCCAGTCGCTCACGAACAAGTGCCCATTCCTGCTCTTTTGTGAACGCCCCTGTCCACATCCATCCACCCAGAAAAACGTCTCTCTTCAATCATTGACTTGCACCACAGGAATATGTGGCACAAGTCTTCCGACTCTGCCCCACAGAGCCTGCATTCCTCCTTCCCATCCACCCAACGCAACCGTCTCGCAGTTTCTAGAGCACCTACCCTGGCCCGAAACAACAAGTCGCTGCCAAAAGAACCATCATATATTCCATCCCAACTCATTTGATCCTTTGCAGAATACCCAGTCAGTGAGCTTTTTTGTGACACTTCCCTTCTCCACCGATGCCACTGCTCCTGTTCAATCTCTCTCCTTTCTCTGCGTACACACTCTTTCTCGGATTCCAGATCCATGTACCTGCCCCACCCTAATGTACCCTTCCACCTTTCAATTTGACGAATCCGTTTTTGCCATGATGTTCCACTACTCATTGCCTGCACATACACGAAAACCTTCTTCGCAAACCGGTCCCGATCCATGTATTGCAACCTTGCCAAGTATCCAATCTTAGCTCTAGCTTCTCTGACCTCAAAACTTGCACATGCCCACTCTCCATCCAACCCAGCTTGGGCTACCAGCCTATTTCCCCCCATGGCCCTCAAACCAACATCTCTCTGGACACTGTTCAAAAGGCCTTCAACCCCTCCCCGCTCCCAAACATAATACCTCCTGACCATATGTCAGAGCTGGCACCACAGCACCTTTCCACATCCATCTCATCATTTCTGGACGACACAATGCCCACTTACCCATACTTTTCGTCATTCCACCTAACCTCCTTGCCTTTGCCTAAGCCCTTGCTTGAATGTTGCAAGATAATCCTCTGTGTCTGAAAGCTCCACGCCCAGGTATTTATAGCATCCCACCCTCTCAATATCCCACCCATCCCCAACAACCAGGGCCACCCGTGCCCTCCCAATTCCCGGAGAAATTCACAACCTTTGTCTTTTCTTCGCTAAACAACCATTCCTTTTCAGCTCCAAATCTGAGTGTCTCACTCATTAGGATCCTCATATCACCGCCTCCTTTCACCCAGCCACACAATATCATCAGCCAGAAACAAACCAGAGAGTGTGAAGGACTCGCCATGTCCCCCTCTGGACCAATCCCATAACTTGAAACCGTACTTCCCCCCAAGTCTATCGATGCGTTCCTCCAACTCCCCCAACACCAAGATAAAGAGCAATGGTGACATTGGACAGCCTTGGCGAAGCCCTGACTTGCATTCCACCCCACTGAGCACGATATCCCCCCAATGAAAATCATACATACTACCTCTGTACAAAGCCTGAATGATTTCTACAAACATGTCACACACTCCCACTGACCTCAGCCTCATCCAGATATCCTGCCACCTCACTCTGTCATATGCGCCCTTGATGTCAACAAACACAGCCCTCAAGTCCCGTTTTTCAATTCGTGCACACTCAATCACTTGAGAAATAATGAACAGATTATCACACACCTGTCGGCCCTTTCGAAATCCTTGCTGCATTTCACCCAAGCATCCTGCTGCCTCCAGCCAACATTCCAATCTCGCAGTCAAAATACCAACAAACAACTTGTATTCCTGGCTGGTGACTGCCATCAACAAAACAATAAAAAAACTCCCAACTTGCCTCACAATTAGCCTACGGGACCAACTTTTCGCAACACAAGGCCCCACACAAACTGTTGCAGACGGTGGCTCAGTTGGTCAGAATAAAACTTTAAAAAACTTTAAACTTGTGTAAGGTTTTCGGGGTGTTCCCCAGGGCTTCTTTTCGCCCACATCAACCCATTCATACTTTGCGCCTTACTCTGGCGCCATTCATACCAATCATTCACCATACCCACACTGGTGTTCGGTACCCCTGTATGTGTCTGTGGCTTTATTATGTTTCTGTAACTTGCCGCCACTCTTGGACGGACTAAGTGTTCTTTAACGTGCGCATGGTGAATTGCACACGGGACCACCTTCTTAAAGTCCCTTCCGAAGGACTAGAAGACTTGCCACTAAGTCTCCCTTTCTGTCACTGCAGCCAGAATGGAGCATGACCCAACCCACAAATTCCGACTGTGGCGGCCGGCGGGAATCGAACCCACAACCTTCGGATTTGGAGTCAGACCAGCGAACCAACTGAGCCACTGGGACAGACCGAATCAGAATAGACAAGACAAGACAAGACGTAAGGTATGATGCCTTCTTTTCGGCAAAAACCCACAACCCAAAATTTACTCTCGAATAAAGAGACAAAACACCATTGAGAAAAAAAAAAACAATTTCACTCACTCATAGAACCCCAGCGCAACACAAATTACATACCTACCGACATTAAAAAATACCACAGCGAGACTGCTCCTTCACCAACATGTTCAAAGCTCCTCTTGCCCTGGAATCCAAGATAAGTTAAAGTTAGGCCTACCTACCTACCTAAAGACAAAAATGAATGAAAGAGAAACAGAAAAACTTAGCTTTGAATTTTGGCTAAATCCTTCATCATTGGCTCATCGTCAGATCAATCATCCTTTGGGCTAGGTTATCTTCATCACCAACACCTCATTCGTCCTTCATTCCGTGTCATCTCGTGAGTTCATCAGACATCCGTTACCACAGTTCATCCAATTGCTCACCTTGACATTCTAAAACGGGACAAAAAAAAGAAAGAGAAAGAGAAAAAAAAGGATGAAGGAAGGAAGCAAAGCAACTTCAAAAGAGGCAGCTTTTAAAAAGAATAAAAAAAGAAATAAAGATGATATAAAGAAATACAAGAAAGAAATGAGATGCAAGAAAGTGAATTAAATGAAATAAAGATGAGAACTTCCCCTTTCCAGTGCACAACAACGGGGGAATGGTTCGCCTTGTGTCAGTCACGCGGCGAGAGCGCTGTCCGGCATAAGCTCGGTTAACTAGCGCAGGGAGTCACGGAAGCACCAGCGGCATTCGCCAGCAGTACGCACACTCCCTCTTCCCAGCTGCGTGAAAAAGGGTTTGCACTGACCACGCAGTGGGGGGCCGCCAGCATGGGCCGCCGTCTCCGGGCAGGTTCCCGGCTTAGGTCTGGGCGTGGGTCCCCGACCCTTTCCCAAACCTCATGTATATCAACCCCGTGGCAATGCACCAGATCGGATCCGAAAAAATAGATAAAGAAAAACACAATCTCCAACCACCCTCACTCCTAGGCAGCAGAAACCTTTCCCTTCCACTTCACAGGATATTGCTTCGCATGTTCCACCCACTGGTCTGATTCCTTCTCCCTCCCTATTCCCAGTCGCTCACGAACAAGTGCCCATTCCTGCTCTTTGTGAACACCCCTGTCCACATCCATCCACCCAGAAAAACGTCTCTCTTCAATCATTGACTTGCACCACAGGAATATGTGGCACAAGTCCTCTGACTCTGCCCCACAGAGCCTGCATTCCTCCTTTCCATCCACCCAACGCAACCGTCTCGCAGTTTCTAGAGCACCCACCCTGGCCCGAAACAACAAGTCGCTGCCAAAAGAACCATCATATATTCCATCCCAACTCATTTGATCCTTTGCAGAATACCCAATCAGTGAGCTTTTTTGTGACACTTCCCTTCTCCACCGATGCCACTGCTCCTGTTCAATCTCTCTCCTTTCTCTGCGTACACAATCTTTCTCGGATTCCAGATCCATGTAGGGGAGACCGGGGTACAATGGGACAATTTTTGAATTTTACACTCCAGAAGAAAAACAACGACTGAAAACTAAATTTTGTTATCACCTTCAGTTAGCTTCATATCGCAGGCACATATGTGCCACACAATATTTTTTGATTGTGATTACCGTTTTCGAGCTAGGGTCAATTTCCTAGAGGTCTGCAAATGTCCCATTGTACCCCGTAACCGGGGTACAATGGGACAATACGTGGGGTACACTGGGACATGGGTAAAAATGATCATTTAATGAACAGGAAATGAAAAAATATGTGCTATGGCAACACTGGGCTTGCTTGTTCACTCTGATTGATAATGACAAAATGCAGAATACAAACAAATTATTGAAACATTTTCCATTCTTATGTGGAAACAGGAAATTTGTTAGATCTGAATAATATGGCTTCAGGTCGTCTGTCATGAGGTTTGTGTTTCTTTCATTTTTTTTAAACAAGTTGCACAAAAAAAAACTGAACACAAAATGCCATGAAAAACATTTTCAACAATGAACCACGGCTGGGCCGCAAAGCTATTGTTGCAACAATTTTCTGGATAGCCTAGGCCTGAGGTGGTGACATCAAAATTTTTACATGTTGCGGTCAAAAACAGATTGTCTATGGATTGTCTAAAGATAATCTTGGTAAAGATTCGCCTGCAGCTGTAGTTAAGTGAGAGTCTGAGTCTCCCCACGGTCAAATGGCCAGGCCTGCACCTTTTGGACGTAACGTTCCAATGTCGACTTTGAAACTGCATGGCGTTCAGCTGCAACGCGAAGTGAACAGCCTTCCTCAACAACACAATTGACCGCCCTCTGCGTGATTTCATGGCTGATGATGGGCATGTCTGTTTTTCTGACAACTTACCGTGGCATCCTGAGAATGAACAAAATACCAATTGTCCTAAGTTTCCCTGCTTTTGCAGGAAAATAGGTGTCCCAATGTACCTCGTATGTGCTTGTCCCATTGTACCCCAGAGGGAGTTTTTATACAAAATTTATTTTCATAGTCAAGAAGTCAATAGATCAGAGTTATATTACCCATATTCTAATGGCCACTTCCCTCAGTTATTGTACTGTGTGGATGAGATCTTCTCTTCTTTGAGAACAACATTGCAGATGAAAATTCTTCAGAAATTCCAAACAACAGGAATGTACCACTAAAAAAGCAATCCAAATTTTCTCCTACAATAAAAATTCAAAATGGCTGAGTGAACACATGCTTCAAAGGTTCCACTACTGCCATCTTTTGGCTATAGTGGAATTTTGATTAATGCAGTGGAGATCTGGATAGATGGCCTGTCCCATTGTTCCCCGTGTCCCACTGTACCCCGGTCTCCCCTACCTGCCCCACCCCAATGTACCCTTCCACCTTTCAATTTGACGAATCCGTTTTTGCCATGATGTTCCACTACTCATTGCCTGCACAGAATCGGTTCGCGAATCCGTCGTCTGCAAAACACTGTTTGTGAAAAACGTGGCAAACATGGCGTCAGAGACCGCCTTCTGCAGGAGACATGTTTTTCAGATTTTGTGTCTGGGGGATTTTGAATTTTTTTGGGCTGAGGGCACCAAGCGATGGGCGGAAACCAAGAGCAGGTCAACGTGGGGTAGGAAAGGTTAGGTCAGGTTGAAATAGCTTTAAATTTTTTTCGTTAAAGTGTATAAATGATGTTTTTTGCTGCAATGACGTCAGTGCAACCTGCGATTTCGGTTGGTTTCGAAAATACGCAGACCGTCTATACTGAATTCAGCATAGACGAAATTCAGAAAAAGGCGGTCTCTGCATGGCGTGCAAAACGACATGCCTTTTAATTGACAAATAGAAATATAATAGAAATAGACTTTTAATACTGTGGTATGAAAAGTCTCCTCAAAAAGTGTCCTCTTTTTGCAGACAGGGATGTGCAAATTTGTGCAAAAATCGGGAATCGGATATTTTTGAGCTGGGGGCCCCAATTTCGAAACTATGTCGGTTTACACCTCTCAATCTTTTGATAATTTTACTTTTCGGAGTTTTTTAATTTTCTGTGACTATACGATCTGTCTGGTTTGCTGGTCGTTCCGCTCTAGCTTTCAAAATGTGCACGTCTGGTGTGCATGCATGCGCTTTTCCGAAAGTTCGCTGGCCCATCAACTGGAAAACATGGCACACCTATTCATGTCTGGAAAATTTCAAAATCCTGTTTGGATGCTTTTCCATCTGTGACATGTTTTGTCTGAGCAAATATGTGCCAAACGAAGATTTGAAAATTTTGCCTATGACGAGATTCGAACCCGCGATCTTGCGATATGAAGCCGATATAGTGCGATCTAAAGCCTGCAGTGCATAAACCTCGGATATTCAAGCAAATGTTGAACAATTTGGACACCACTGTCATGCCCCGATCCCATCTCAAATTTGCTGCGAGTTTTGGCACGGACCATTCTGAAAATGAACAGACTGAAAAGTGCGAATTTCTAAATTCCAAACAAATTGCATGAATTTCGCCCAATCAGGTGCTTACCCAAATTAAAACCGCATTTACGAGATCTAAAGCTGATCTAACCGAACCCAACCTAACCTAACCTAACCCAACCTTTCCTCTTCCTGGTGTCAAAACAACAGCCACTGGTGTTAAAAAACATTTCCGTACTTTAAAAAACAAAAATCTAAAATTTTTCCTCAGGTAGGATTCGAACCACCACCACAGGTACCACCGCTGCGGCAGCAGGCTGTCTGGACCACTCGGCCATCGAGGCTGCGGTCGGAAATCGCTTCGGAAAGGTGGGTTCATGAAGCTGTTTTTATAATTGCGTCATCACGATTTTGCTCGCATCCGATTGATTGGTCGAAATTGATGCGATTTGTTTGGAATTTGGAAATTTGCCTTCAAAGTGCTTTCATTTTCAGAATGGTCCGCGCCCTTTTTGCAGACGGATGTGCAAATCTGTGCAAAAATCGGCATTCGGAGATTTTGAGCTGGCAGAGTCTAAATTTTCGGAACTCTTGTCATCGGTTTTCACCCTCAATCTTTTGAAATTCTCTTTTCTGTTTTTTTTTTGCGATTTTCTGTGGCACGATCTGGCATGGTTACCTGGTCTGTTCCGCTCCTGTTTTTAAAATGTGCACTCCTGTTTTTAAATTTTGCAGCACTGATCCGTCCTTCCAATTTCCGGAAGAAAAAAATTCGCTGCCCTCCATTTGCAATTCGTACCCGCCCGCAATGGCTTGGGTCACATCTGCTGTTGTGGCCGACAATTTGGAAAATAGACACACGAATTATATGCGTGGAAAATTTCAAAATCGTGTTCACAGGTTGCTTTTTAATCTGTGATATGCTTTGTCCAAGCAAATGTGCCAAACGAAAAGTGAAAACTTTTGGCGACGCCGAGATTCGAACCCACGATCTTGTAATCTCAAGACCATAGTGCTCTACCGTACTTTTACCATCGTTGAGCTACCAGATTCTTTGAAAATTTTAGTTCTCTATTCGCGCCAAAAAAGAAAAAAACTCTCGGATATTCAGACAAGGAATGTCGAACAAGTTGGACACCATTTCTGCACACAACGTGCAGAACATGACATGATTGCGAAATTGTGGTGTCGGTGGCTTCATGTGTGGTTTTTTGCCTTGTCCGGATCGATAAATCGATTGCATTTCGGGACAATTGTAACCGCTGCCTTTGGAGTTCCAGAGTTTACGCTGTTGACTGCATCTCGCGTCTCTCCGGGACGCGTATTTGATTAATCTATACGAAAATGGCACTTTTCCATCTAACCCCATGTAAAAGTCCTGAGCCATAAAAAGGCAGGAAAACACTCCGAACACAGAAAATGGGTTAGGTAAGGTTAGGATAGGTTAGTTAGGCGAGGTTAGGGCAGGTTAGGTTGGTTAGGTTAGGTTAGATTCGCTTTATTTTGCTTTTTTGTCTAAGCGCCAAGTCGGGACATTGCCCGATTCGTATAGATAAATAAAATACGCCTCCGGGACAAAGAGCCTCGAAACTGGGCAACCAGCGAACGTGAAGTTGCCTCTCATCCAGTGTGCCCGATTTGTTGAAAGTTAACTGGGGGTAAACCCCAATTTTTTGGGCAAAATGCCCACATTTATGCACAAAATACCTCAATTTTGGGTGAAATAGGCCTATTTTTCAACTGGGGGGGAGGTAATATCCCCCGTACCCCCTACAAATCGCGCCCTGCTCTCATCTCATTTTCGTTGTCAACGAATCGCATACAACAAAGGCACAGTGCATTTTTTTAAACAGTACGTTGAGCCCGCAGTGGCGTAGGGACTGGCCCGCAACTGGAAGGGCCCCGCGCCAAAAGCCAAAAAGGTTAAAAAATAAACCTAAAAAATATCTCGGATGACAATAAAGCCGAAAAAGAAATGATCTTGTCAGAAAAAAAGCCCTTTGGCATGAAAAAGCAAAAGAAAAATGTGGATCATCGTCTCTCTCTGATACGTTTTCTTTTTGACAATCGTGTCCATCAACTCCCGCACTTGGCACATTTCTGCATGCAGGTTTGGCATGCCGGCGGGCCGACATGCTTTCCAGGGGATTATCACAAAAAATGAAAAACAATTATTAAAAAGATTATTTTCAGTCGTTTCAGCGCATTTTCCAGTTTTGTTTGAGCAGTGGACGAAAAGGCCAGAGTTGCTGCGGTCCGTAAAACCAATCAGTCAAGCCCTGATCAACGTGCCCTGATCCTCCCAGCTCTGGCCGCCGCTGCCAACAAGTTTAGTGTGGTCGTCCTTTTGCGCCTCTGACTTTCCGGCATGTTCAACCCCGTGTGTTTGTCACTTGGGTAACATTAAAAGTTTGGCAAAGCTTTTTCTTTTCCTGTTAAAATGTTCATTTTGGTAAAAATTTGAGCAAATTCTTGTGAATATCTTTTTTGGAAGCCAAATTTTTGACCAAACTCAAATTTTGGTAAAAAGTTACAAAGAAATTGTAAAAAATTGACAAAAAACAATCGTCGCAACCGCAGTATAAATTTCAACAGACTGAACAAGCCACAGACACTGCTCGCAAAACTACCTTCGCATAAACTACGCCAACCAACCAACAAAATAAAAGCGCGACACCCTGTGGCGTTGCTCAGGTATTCGTCCGCAGCTTGCAATTTTCATGAATCCACAAAACGACAAAGACAGACGCCTGACTTGTTGAAAAATCCTGCAGAATTTAATACAAAATAAACAATGGAAGTCAATTTTTTGTGTTTGGGCAGCAGCAGCCAAAAAATGGAATCATTGCTGACAACATCTGCAGACGTGGTCTCCTGCGACTGAAATGGTCCTTTTCTGCTTCGATGGATAGATCTTTGGGCAGAGCAACAAGGGATGTGCAGAATCGGAATCGAGTTGCGATGAGGTGTGATCTACCAAATAAGTAGTCCGCACACTGGGTTATTATTCGGCGCTCACAAGCGCTTCATTCTTCCATATTCAATGCAGGAACAAAGGTGAAAAATGTTATCGTTGAAAGTGGTTTCTCATGACCCCCTTCCTCCCCTCATGGCGACAGAGGCACCTCAACCTTGGGACGGTCAATGGGTAGGCGGGGTGACGAAATGGGGGAGGAGGGCTGACAACCCATTTCACCAATCCCTTTGTTTTAAAAGGGGGGTAAACCCTTTTTTTGGGCC